>JAMWET010007619.1:65000-100000 GCA_024036415.1 Prochilodus magdalenae | reverse complement strand
CTCGCTCCACTCTCTCTCTTTCTCTCTCCCATGCAAGGGCTCCTTCCCAGCGTGGAAGAAAGACAGAAAAGGAGGGAACACAGCAGCACTCAGCAAAACATACTGTTGCTTAAGGTAAAGTTATATTTAAATAGACTCTTGACCGTCTACACTCTTAAAAATAGAGGGGGTATGAATGAGGGCTCTTGGGATTGATGCCATAGTGGAAGAGAGGGTTCTTTAAAAAGAACCGGTTCTCAGGACTGAAAAACCTTCACACTGAGCAATTTAGGTAAAAAAAAATAACACAGCAAAAACATACATACCAACCAAGACCCTTTATTTTTAAGAGTGCCCTCTAATGCTAATGATGGAGTAGCAGTGATGCTAATTGCTAGTAGCAATAATGGGACATCTGGCTAATTGCTGATGAATATTTAATAACGTGTTTTGAATTGAGTGCGGTGTTATTTGCTGGAGCATATCCTTTGTGGGCATATGCATCTTTGATGTAACAGGACTTTGTCTGAAACTATTGAGAACTTCTCAGTTTTAATGTAAAAGATCTTTTTAGGTCCTTTTAGGCTATTTCTACTGAGACTCTTCTGTTGGCATGTTCACACAACGTGAAGGGCAGCTGGCATTTTCAAAGGGTTTAAGCCTTTGGTGGCTTTTGTAAAGCTTGGGTCAGTGAAGATGCTGGTGTATAACGGTCTATGCATATGTACGGCTGTTTAAAGGGCCTGTATCCTACTTTTGTTCTTCCGTTTATATTTTTTTCCGTTTTGCCATGTATGACTCATGTAATTATATTATGCACCATAATTCTTTTTAAGATTCACAGATTTTAAGATTTGGCTTAACATACTGGTAATTCAACTTAAATTAATTAACTTTTACATAGGCCATATATATATATATGTATTTACATCTGTAAATTACGTCCTTTCTGACATACTGTGTGACACTTAACATACAGGGGTTGGACAATGAAACTGAAACACCTGGTTTTAGACCACAATCATTTATTAGCATGGTGTAGGGCCTCCTTTTGCAGCCAATACAGCGTCAGTTCGTCTTGGGAATGACATATACTGCGTCCTGCACAGTGGTCAGAGGGAGTTTAAGCCATTCTTCTTGCAGGATAGTGGCCAGGTCACTACGTGATGCTGGTGGAGGTTCGTCCTTCTTGGTGGTATGCTGACATTACCCTGGATACCGTGGCTCTTGATACATCACAAAGACTTGCTGTCTTGGTCACAGATGCGCCAGCAAGACGTGCACCAACAGTGTGTCCTCTTTTGAACTCTGGTATGTCACCCATAATGTTGTGTGCATTGCAGTATTTTGAGCAGAACTGTGCTCTTACCTGCTAACTGAACCTTCACACTCTGCTCTTATTGGTGCAATGTGCAATTAATGAAGACTGGCCACCAGGCTGGTCCAATTTAGCCATGAGACCTACCACACTAAAATGACAGGTGTTTCAGTTTCATTGTCCAACCCCTGTAGCTTCAGCACGAATGGGTGGGGCTAAACCATTGCAGGCTAATTAGATGGATATATGCTCATTGTGGAAATGATAGTTCCCCCAGAAGGAAGTGTGGGATTACAGTGCAATTGGGAAGGAAGATAAAGGTCACCAGGAACAATAAATAATGATACACTTAGACTGATATGATTAATGTTTATCGAGCTACACATGCAGAAGCAGTGTCTCTCTGTATGGCATTGGGCCACCATTTTAGTAACGCAGCACGCTAGATGTCGCAGCATGGAGTTGTAGAGGTTCTTTATGGTGCCCTGTGGTAACCCAGGCCATGCAGCTTCAATACTCTTTAATTAGGTTTTGCTGACCATGGTGCCCCCACACATGGATACGCTTGGGCATCTCCACCAAGACATCAGAGACATCAGTGTTAAGGGCAGTTGTCATAATAGGTCTGGGTGCATGTTGTCCTGCATAGTGTAGCCATCCACCAATAGTGCAGGGAGGACTCATGGAGGCATCACTATTGCTGAATGTCCACTATCGTGGGTATTGGGTCAGTCAGGTACAGCAATAAGGTCCGTCCTTGCTTACATCACATGAGCATCCGAGCGTGAAACTCGAACCATTAAAACCAAGATGTTTGTTCTTGTAGGTTAATTCCCACCATCCACCATATTGAATTTAAAACTAGTTTCCTCGACTCGCCCTGCCTCCATTATACAATTTTTAGCAGTGCTCTACGGCTTGACACATACAGGACACACGGCCAGAATTGTTATTAATGAGGTGAATGGTCACTGGATGAGTAGGAGTAGGAAAGCTTGTGATGCTCAACACGGTGTTGGTTTACGGAGAACGAGAAAAGAGCAAATCAGCTTGCTGCTCATAGCGTCAATAATCTGACCTTCAGTTTGGAGTGTTCTGGTCCCTTCCCCATCAAAGAGATGGAAGTCTGGCCTTGTGTGGCCGGAAAGAACTACCTGACAGCATTGCAAAGATGGCTGCCAAGTGAACAGACTTTCCTATAAAGCTTTTGGCGTGGCGTAGCATCACGCCGTGTCACTTAGTAGAGCGGTGCTATATAATGCTGGCAGGGCCAGCCAATAAACGCCAGGTTCGTTTTTACACTCTGCTTGTGTAAACTGATTGAAATAAAGCGCTCGGTGTCACTTAATCTGCTGGGCATCAGTTTACTACCTCTTCACAGGCTGGCTGCTTTCCAGCCGACAGATACGAGCTGAATAAGGCTCGGCTAGTGACTTAACAGACCATTAGCATTTGTCTGTTTACCTAAAAGACATGTTGATTTCAAGCCGCATGTGATGCACTGTGTGCAGGTTCATGCAGAACAAAAACTGTTTCAAGTTTCTGAAGATCGTATGTAAATGAGCTCTGTTTTGATTGGACGTCCTGTATCATGCCTCATTCAGAGAGTAGTTCAATTGTAAACTTTTCATAGAACTTGCTGTTGTAGGTTGATTAAGCAAGCATTAGTAAACTGACTGCCTTTGTGACATCACAAAAACTATAGATACAGATTGGTCTTGTCGTTCAATGGACTAGGAAGTAAAGGATGAACTCTTGAAACAAAGTTTCTATATGACATTTAAGATAGATAGATAGATAGATAGATAGATAGATAGATACTTTATTGATCCCAGAGGGAAATTTAAAAAAAAGGCCACAGAGGCGGAGGAAGCTTTCATCAGTCAACAGCTTGTAAACACACATACTCTTATACTCACGTCTTAAAGGTCATGTCATTGAAAACTGAACTTTTTAACATTCTGCTCAACTGTTTGGTAAAGCACATTTTGAGTCACTAGACCTTAATGAAGAACTTTACTCAACCTAGTTGTGCCATCTCTACCAATTGGCAGAGCTATGCTAAAATATCCCGTACAGGTCTTGAAGTCTTTCAATATATATATATGCCTTTACTGTTCTCATCTATAGAGGAAGCAAGCAACAAGTAAATCACTCCACACAGGTGATGACATCTTAATGACATCTTAATGCTTGTTTATTGGTTTGTTGGGGCTATAATAATAAAGCAAGTATTCCATTTTAATTACGATAGCTTTGCTACCACTACATTTAGCATAAAACAACAATGAGACCATTTGGTAAAAAATATTTTGCTCCTATTAGAATCTTTTTGTTGTTAAAAGTTATACAAATCAGGGTAATCGAAACCTCCGAAGCTTTAACATGTCAGAAAATAAACTCACATTAAAAAGAATTCCACCATAAATAATCCACCTGTGTGGAGTGATTTACTTGTTGCTTGCTTCCTCTATGGATGAGAACAGTGAAGGCATATATATATATATATTGAAAGGCTCCAAGTACCTGTATGGGATATTTTAGCATAGCTCTGCCAATTGGTAGAGATGGCACAATTAGGTTGAGTAAAGTTCTTCATTAAGGTCTAGTGACTCAAAATGTGCTTAACAAACAGTTGAGCAGAATGTTAAAGAGTTAACCAGAAATATTCAGTTTTCAATGACATGGGCCCTTTAAGACGTGAGTATAAGAGTATGTGTGTTTACAAGCTGTTGACTGATGAAGGCTTTCTCCGCCTCTGTGGCCTTTTCGCAGCATTTCTGCCATTTGGACTAATTTCACGTCCCGATGTGTTTTCACTAAACGGTTAAGCCACGCTTTGATCGCCTCGACTTTAACACGCTGACATTTGCGAACGCCACTGAGCGGAGAGAGACTGAGATTAGCAATTGCTGTACCAAGAGTGCATGTGGTGCGTGTTGAATGCCTGCGCATGCCGACGCACTGTTTCATACGGAGAGGGGCTATTTTAATAAACCCAATTTAAATTAGGCTACAAGAAATACTTTGTCAAGCTTGCTCACTTGGTTGTGCAATCATTTAATAAGGATGTAATTGGCTCAAATGCCAGTGGTTCCTGTGCGTGCGTGTTTTGGGTGTTCTGCTGAGTCTCGTTGACTTAGCCAATGGGACGCAGGCTGGCACAAAGGCTCCAGGGGGAGGCATGCTGGGAGGGGATTACTCCAGTTACTGTCAATGACGCAACTTACAATAGCAGCACAATAGTGCGCGGCTTGATTCCACATTAAAGGCAATTAAACAAAGGTTTATTAGGTGCATCTACTGTACCACTGTAGCTGCATTCATGGGCCAACTCATAGGGAGAGGAGCTACAGCCCTTCTGTTCCTGGAAACATGCATCAGTCAGTCACCAGCATATTCATCAACTGACAATAGTTACCGTAATGAGCCATTCAGAACAAAGTCAATGTGGAAAGATCATTAGGACCTAGCAAACTTATACTCATTCTAAAAAAAGAATAATTGTTCTAAATGTGCTATTAATATACCTCTTTTTTATGTTCTTAGTTTACTCGTTATTTACTCATCAGTGATAAAATAAAGTATGGCTTATATTTAGAAGTATTCAGAAATTTTATTATTATATTTGGACTATACTTGTACTTAATCTTTTGATCAAGACATACATAAAAAAATTTGATTCAAGTATTAAAGTATTATTGTTCAAAATGTACACAAAAGCGTTCATTAAATATGTACTTAATTTATAAAGAATACGAATATGTTGTTAATCACACAATTAATTAGTAAATGTGTAGTCCATTGGTAAGTGTACTCAAAGTAAAGTTAAAGGCATTTTAAATACATAAAAATAATATTTATTACTAGTAATATGCTTCTGTCACACTTTTTGTTATATATGTCTACACAGATTAAACTACTTCTACCTATATTAAAGTCTATACCTATACATATATACACACACACAAACACACACACACATATACACACACACACACACACACACACATATATATATATATATATATATATGTATGTATATATAGACTTTAATATACCTTAAATGTATACCTTAAAGCATGTAAGTCGTAAACTATAAGTATTATAGCATATTTACACTTGCACATAGACTGACCTACTGTTATCTTCCATCCACATTGTATATCTGTAGTGTATGTATATACATATATAATATTCTATGCCCTGTATATACCCTGCATCTCTTATCTACCTCAGCCTTCCCATAGTGCTATATGGTAATGTGTACTGCATATATCATAGTTCTTATTCATAAATTTTATTCATAACTGTAAATTAGTGTAACAGAGATTTTGTGTTTAGTATTGTATATATTTATTGTCTATTTATATGTTTGTATTGAAGTACTGTAAGGAACTACGCACCACAAGTTTTTCACTCACGTTCACACCTGTGAAAATGTGATGTGACAAAGTGATTTGATTTGATTTATGTTGAAAGCTTAAAGACAATTTCTAAGTAGTGGAAAAACTAAGCAAGTAGTTTAATCTGTGTAGACATATATAATAAACAGTGTGACAGAAGCATATTACTAGTAATCTAGAGGAGCTGGCTTTGATTCCTGCCCTGGGTGTCCAGGGTCCTTTCTGGGTGGAGTTCGCTTGTTCTTCCATGGCCTGACCAAGGACATGCAGTCAGGTGACTTGGTGATGCCTAATTTCCCCAAGGTGGGTCTTAGAACAAGAATGAACCAGTAAACAAACTACACACGTGTACTTTTAGTCTAGCCATAGTACAAAATAAAACTAATGGTGTAATGAACATTTAGTACTTTTACACCTAAAATATAATTACATTTCATAAAATATACATCCATAAACTAAAACTGGCCAATTTAGTCCAAAGACATACTGAAATAGAACACTTACAAGTTTACTACTAGTGCATCAATTAGCACACTTACTACATAAAGTATATTGGGGAAATATACATTAACTTTATTAATTTTACTTATTAAATCAAGTTTAATAAAGTTTTACTTACTTATAAAATTACTTTCAGTGTTTACAGTTTTGGAAGTGATAGCTTTCCCTCTCATATACACTACAGGATAAAGTTCTGAGACCAGCCACCATGATAAAGCAACATCCAACAGATAAAATGATGCTTCACCCAATCAATAGAACGATTTTCAGTATTTACTGTCCCCACTCTTTGCCCTTATTACACCTTCTATTCTTTACCAGGAGGCTCACTCTCAGTTTCTTAAACAAACCCGCAGCCACACCTCCAAAGTTCAGTCTCAGAAGTTGGTTTCTCCGTTTCATGAATCCCAACACATTCAATGATGTTGAAGATTCTGACAATATTCTGAGAGCACCAGCAGCTTCTTTGTTGGATGTGTCTCCTGTCTCCTTTTCTCAGTAAGGAGCTTCAAGAAAAGCTACACCTCCTTTCAGACCCATAGCTTTGAGGTGTCTTTTCACAGTGGAGGATGGACTGAAACTGTGGATGTTTTCAGATCAGAAGCAAGAGTGGAGCTTGATTCCTCTCTCTGAAGGTTTAGATGCTGTTCATCTGATAGAGCCAATCAGATCTCACAGAGTACTGTATACTCAAACAAGTAAGGTCTCAGAGTATTCCCTGGAGTAATGCCGTAGAAGAACCATGCTCCCCAGAAACTGTTCTACTGTGTAGAAGTCAATGGAAGACGGCACAGTAGCCCCGCCTTAGACCACATTAGTGGGTGTACCATTCTATGCACAGCTATGACACCCACATGGTAGCAGTTCTGGGGTTTTTTCACCACCTTAAATGTCACTGCAAGGTTGAGCCCCAAAGATATGCAGCTACCAGAGGTCCTGTGACCTCTAAGGTCTGACCTCCGGTGAAGTGCGAGAGAATAGCTACAGAAACTGCACACGGAAAAAGATAGTTTGATAAGCTCTAGTCGAGTAACCATACGCCTACACCAGCACGGTAGGAGTTTCGGAGGCGGCCAATATGTGTAGATGGTTCACACTTTGCTCGTAGTTTTATGATGGATGGAAATAAAAGGAGAGAGTCACCCCTTCACATCTTCCTACCTACGTTTACAGAAAGACTCACATCTACTCTGCTAACCACATCCTGCTAACCTGCTCAGAAAGCCAAGCTCTTTAAATCTGCACTGGTTAGATCACACATAGATACCGATATATGCCTGTCAGGACCTGATATTATTAATTTTAATATTCAGATTTCATTTCCTTAGTTTGCTTGGGCTGGTTTAGACTCAAGCGGCATATTCAGGTGTGCTATCATCTGGTCGCCCCATGAACTGGTTCCGTTCAGGCTTCATAAAGCCATGGTGCTCTCCTGGGAACCAGTCTCTGTTTGCACCAGTTTTTGCTGGAACCAAGGAAACTCAAACGACACGTCTTCATCGTCAACAAAGAGCGCTACACAGTGATAGCAACCCGTACAAACAAGAAGGCGGAGTGAACAGAACCTGCTATGTTTGTGATGTTATTGCAAATAGATCAACTACTGGTGTTCCTTCAGCTGACCACTGGGGGTCGCCATTGCTGCCCTCTCTTTACTCAACAACTGACATGTCCACAGATATCTGCAGGGTTCTTGCTGAAGAACCTACTGTCCTTTGGTTCCAGCAGGGAACAAACTTCACAGGCTCAGAATCTTTTTATTTTTGGTGGAAATAAAATTTAAAATTAGGTGTGGGAACCTGGGAATGGTAGGTTCAGGTTCATATCTAGAAAAGAAACTTCTTAATTTCTTTTTAGAGAGACCATTAGCTTTAAAACAATCCACTCCCAAGTCCTACAGGCTGCATATGAAAACTACACTGTGAAAATAGGTTGTTTTGGAATAATCATGGTTGTGATGTCACAACTATGAAACATTTACATACGGCTGCCATGTTCAGCTTACAGCACTTTAGGCTGCCCACTGATGTTGAGGTGCTGAGGAGTGTCATTCCTGCAGTCCTTAGAAGAGCTGCTGACCTGGAAAATGTGTGGAACATGATCAAACGTTGTGCTGTCTCTTGTGGTCAGGAAGCACAATGTTTAATCATGTTCCACACATTTTCCAAAGATCTGCACATCTGAAACGAGAGGCCATGTCTCAGAACCAAGTCTTCAAAAAACAGTGCTCACAATTTGTCCAATCTTTCTTTTCTCCTCAGATCCAACATGGCGGACCTCCGAAACATCACGGCCACCTACACCTCCACCTATTCGTCCCTTGCTCCTCCCCTCTCTAATCTCTCTCTCCCTTCATCCAACCTCTCCATCCCTTTCTCCCCCACCTTCCCTCTTTTCGAGCTTCATCACCCACTCTCCACCATCATCATCACCCTCGTCCTCTTCCTGCTTTTCGGAGGGTGTGTGAGCTTCCTAGCGCTGTGTTGCTCCTCCAAGAGGTCCGAGGAATTGGATGGAGGCTGCGGGCTGGGAGGCGATCTTTACTGCGGTCAGTCTTTACCCAGTGAGCCCCAGCTGAAGCTGTGGAAGCGTCTGGGCTCCGTTCGGAGGTCTTTCTCTTCAGCCCCGTCCTTCAGAAGACCTCCACAACCTTCGGCCTCGAGTCAGAACAGGTTACAGCAGTCCAAGGTGTTGTTACAGCTGGAGCAGGATAGGAGCGACCCCCAGGTTCAGCTGACCCTGCCTTGTTTACTACAGTATGCTACTGAGATATAGACACACAAATACTACAGCACATACAGACAACACAATACACACATACGCTGCCGCTCAAAACCACGGGACACGGACTCTCCGTTCAGTCAACAGCGGTCCAGCCTGACGTGTGATGTTGATGGACTGTTATATGGACTGGTGTTACTGCGAACCATCTCATCTTCTACTTCGCACAAGCTCATCTAGCGAAATATGAGTCACCTGTGACCTGTGAGCTGTATACCTAATAGCACCTCCTCAAGCACGTATAAAAGCTGTGACTGGGCTTACTATGAACTGTACTGGATGTAGGCCACATCAATGTTCAGCCACTCTTCGCATCAAAAATGGCCCAGATTTGGTGGAACCCTTCTCTGAAGAACTTCCTGTAGACTGAAATTTTAGCCACTGCTGGTAGACCCGTATGACTGCACGCTTCCATACACCTGCAGATTCAGCTACTTCCTTCACACTATGGTCTTTGGCCATGCCCAAATGCAGATACTCCTTTTAGGCCATCATTAACATCTGCTTTGGAGCCATTTTCCACACATGGAACGAGACATTCACTGCACTGTAGCACCTCTTCTCAATCTATGAATCCCATCACTCACACCCCACAGGTACCTATAGCCCCATCACCTCGTCCAGCGCCATCTGCAGGAGACTGAAGTTACTACTACCTTAAACATGCAAAATGACTCATTTTTTGTCCAGCTGGCTGATCCAATCTCACATAGCAAGCTTGCAATTTCCGTAAAGAGAGAAATGAAAATTGATGTTAATACCCAACACTATAAACAGAATAAATCAACCACGAATGTAAACACACCCAGCATGGTCCCGTTTCTATGTGCTACTTGGAAACATAAGCACACTAAGAAGGTGCGTCTGGCAAAGACTGCTGATGCCAAGGCAATGTTGGGCTGTGTTGACCATACCCTGACCAAAAGAAGATGGCCGCTTCATGACAGCATCAGAACCGGAAACACATATGACTAGTGTTTAGGCCTCGCCAACAGGACGTTGCTACAACACAAGACAAGCTATGGAGTCTAGAAACCATCTATGACTGACCTTCCTCAGGCGCAGGCTCAAACCAGGCAGCTGTCCAGACATGCTAACATAATAGCACCCTGGGCTAATGGAGGACTGCCAGGCTGGAAGAAGTGCCAGTGGGCGTATGTTTGATGGGGTTTTCCAGCCTGGGCTGTTGGACTTGGCAGATTTGGCCGTGCTAACTGGCTGCGCTCTCTGTACTCGACTGTTTGAGAGTTGAGAGTGAATATAATGACGGACAGTTTAATAATGATGAAAGTTCATAAGACCGGAACAAAGGTCAGGAATATCTATGGAAGCGTGCTGCTGACCAGTAGGGCTGCACAGTAACAGCCATAGCATGCTAAACACAAATATTAAATAAACTGAAGTGCTGAAATTTAGAGAAGCCACACAGAAAGACCTGGTGTACTTTGGTTGGTGTAGCTCAGCGGGTAACATCACCACCTGCCAGGGAGCCACCACCGCATATGGGAGACTGGGGGTCTGGGTGACTATGCTGTGCTACACCAATACATTTACATCTGGCATTTAGCTGATGCTCTTATCCAGAGCGACTTACAGGGTTAATCACATTACAGGCAGGCCAATGTAGTGTTAGGGGTCTTGCCCAAGGACTCTTATTGGTGTAGCACAGCATCACCCAGACCGGGATTCGAACCCCAGTCTCCCACGTGTGGTGGTGGCTGCTTGGCGGGTAGTGGTGTTATCCGCTAAGCTACACCAACCACCAAGTGTTAAGAGTCCTTGGGCAAGACTCCTAACACTACATTGGCCCACCTGTAATATGATTAACCGTGTTAGTCGCTTTGGATAACAGCGTCAGCTAAATGCTGTAAATGTGAAGAACTGTTCACAGTGGTGGTGGTGGTGATGGATGCTGTAGTGAGAGAAATTACTAGTTGACTAACTAACATGAATGTAATGCATTAACAACGGTTACAATGCCTAACTAAGCAATCACTGTTAATGTACTAATGTCTGGTCTTGAGTCCAAGTGTTAGTAAGGTTCCCAGTCAGTTTATTTGACAGTTGTTTCATGTTTACTTAACACTAGTTTCCATTGTAATTGAATTACTTCATATAAACGAATGTATTACTGTGTTAGTTAGTCTATGCTGTGCTACCCAAACAGGATATTAAAAGGTAGCTGGGTTATTGTTTACATTAAGTGTTAATTAATGTGAAGTCAGACATTAGATAACATGAAGTAATACATTAACAATGGGTAACTAATGTTAAGTAAACATTTAAAACTGTCTGAGAAGTTCACTAACACATGAACTCCGGATCCGACATTAACACATTAACAATTGTTACAATACTACTGTTACCATGTAAACCTCCAGTTGTTACATGTTACATTGTTAATGCATTACTTCATGTTAGTCAGTCAACACTTGATGTAAAGTGTTACCGGCAGTTTTAGCCTAGCACACCCTGTCGGATATCAATGGTTGTGGATAAAAGTGTATGTTGTAATGCTTCAGCTCGGATAATGGGGGAGAGCCTTCGGGTTAGCCATGGGAGGAGTTAGCAGAAGCACGTTAGCCACACAGACGTTAGTGCGGGTACTCCAGTATACTCGTCTATTCACGGTTACTAACTGAAATCAGTCTCCCGGCCACAACGGTCCACTTATACATAAGTGTGACTGTAGTTAAGCTCTAGCGTTACAGGGAGCATAATGGTGGGAAAACCGCTCAACACCACCTCTCTTCTCCACTCTGCTCTCTTCTTCTGCAGAGGCCACACTGGGATATGCAAATACAATGGCCCTTTCTTAAAGGCACAGCATCAATTTGACTGTTACAATGTGTTTAAATGTGGATGTGAACGACGGGGCCTGGTCTTTGGAACAGGGTTATCACCAGGGTTGTAAAACCAATAGGTTAAAGGTCAAGCCTGTAGGCAATAATCAGTTAGCAGAGCTGACCATCCAATAAAACACACAAGAATACAGTCACGAAAACTGTGTGCCCAGATCCTGAGAAAGAATAAACCCGGCCCATGTACCAGGGTCAATGAAAAAAGAAACTATATCCTAAATTAGCCAAACAGTTTGTCCTTAATTGCCAAACCTTCAACTGGAATGTGTACAAGAGCTGTCTCAGCTCTTTTCTGGTTATACCCCCCCCTTTTTTTTTGTCCTCCCATTATGTCTCTGGTCCATGTGCTTTTTGTTATGCCTTGTGGCTATTTGCTCAAAGCTTGCTCCGCCCTTGTATCACGCCCCTCACCTGGTCCCAGCCTCTTACTCCTCCCCTAATACCATTCCCAGCTGTGTCTCGTTCCTGGTGTGTGTATAAGTGGCCCTCTTGCTGCGGTCATGTCTGGTCTTGAGTTTATGTGTTAGTTCAGCTCTCAGTCAGCGTAGTAGACGTGTGCACTGTGTTTATCATTAGGGGGTTTTTGGATGTGTTTTGTTTTGAAACCTACAACCTGCATCCAACACCTCCCTACATTACGACACAATGAAAACATGATTCCTTTTCGCAGACCTACTGTTTAGAGTACGCAGCAGATGTTTAGGCTGATTTAAATACAATACTGATTTTGTATGTGTGTTTGTGTGTGTCTCTCACTGTTCCTTATTAAACCATCTCTCAGCATCAGCCCACATACTTCTGTTTAGTTCAGTAAAATAAGAATGAAGTTGTTCCAGGAAATGCTTATCAGGCAGTAAATGCACTTGGACTTTAAAGTTGAGAGGTCACATCAGTGCACATAAAAAAAGGCCTAGTATGTGATGAGGGTGTCAGTGATGGCAGATTATGCTTACTACCGAAATGACGTGGGCTTTACAGGGTGTATTGGTTTTGATAGATTTGCAGATGTACATGTAGATTTCACAGTGTTTTTATTAGGACTCTGAGCTGGAGTTTCCTGTGTCACTGTTTCTGAACTTGCTTCATCTTTGTATCTTGTCGATCACTGTATAAGTGAGTGCCCTCAATGTGACGTATGATTTATGTGCATACGGTCATATGCAAAAAAGTTCGAGCCCCTCCGGTCAAACCCAATGTTTGGTTATGTTAATCAACACATCGTCTACAGGGTTTGGTAATAACAGTGGAAGGCAAACTACACAAACCATGTAGCTGAGTTAAAGTAGAGATCCTCAAGGTACCATAGTACAGTTTAACACACTGTAGTGCAAAATAATCTGCGCTGGGATGAGAAGACAGAATGATTTGATGTAGAGAGAACTGTTCACGGTGGTGTTGGTGATAGGTGCTGTAGTGAGAGAACACTGAGGACTCAGAACATGAAAACAACATAGTCATGAATTCTGACAAACTGATGAGGCTTATGAATGCAGTGTAGCACCACAGGATGCTCTATACTGTGGCAAATAGAGCCAACACTTTACATGAAGTGTTGACTAACCAACATGAAGTAATGCATTAAGAATGGCTAACTAGTGTTAAGCAAACATGTAACAACTACGTGTTTACATTAACTAATGCATTAGTTAACATGCAGTAATACACTAACAATAGCTACCATGCTTAACTAATGCTACGATGTAATAACTGCATGGTTACATGTTAAGTAAAGCATTAGTAACCATGTAGTAATACAGTAGCAATGGTTACAATGCCTAACTGATGTTAAGCAAACATTTAACAACTACAAGTTTACATCTACATAATACTCCTCCAGAAAAAGTAGACGTTCCTCCCTTTAGACCTCCACTGGAGTAACAGTAGTAAAGTATTTAACTTCAGATGTACTGAAGTATGGAGAGTAACAGTACTAAAGTATGTACCTTCAGACTTATTTAAGTATGGAGAGTAACAGTACTAAAGTATGTACCTTCAGATGTACTTAAGTATGGAGAGTAACACTACTAAAGTATGTACCTTCAGATGTACTTAAGTATGGAGAGTTACAATACTAAAGTATTTACCTTTAGATGTACTTAAGTATGGAGAGTAACAGTACTAAAGTATTATCCTTTAGATATACTGAAGTATGGAGAGTAACAGTACTAAAGTATTTACCTTCAGATGTACTTAAGTATGGAGAGTAACAGTACTAAAGTATGTACCATCAGATGTACTGAAGTATGGAGAATAACAGTACTGAAGTATTTACCTTCAGATGTACTTAAGTATGGAGAGTAACAGTACTAAAGTATTATCCTTTAGATATACTGAAGTATGGAGAGTAACAGTACTAAAGTATTTACCTTTAGATGTACTTAAGTATGGGGAGTAACAGTACTAAAGTATTATCCTTTAGATATACTGAAGTATGGAGAGTAACAGTACTAAAGTATTTACCTTTAGATGTACTTAAGTATGGAGAGTAACAGTACTAAAGTATGTACCTTCAGATGTACTTAAGTATGGAGAGTAACAGTACTAAAGTATTTACCTTCAGATGTACTGAAGTATGGAGAGTAACAGTACTAAAGTATGTACCTTCAGATGTACTTAAGTATGGAGAGTAACAGTACTAAAGTATGTACCTTCAGATGTACTTAAGTATGGAGAGTAACAGTACTAAAGTATTTACCTTCAGATGTACTGAAGTATGGAGAGTAACAGTACTAAAGTATGTACCTTCAGATGTACTTAAGTATGGAGAGTAACAGTACTAAAGTATGTACCTTCAGATGTACTTAAGTATGGAGAGTAACAGTACTAAAGTATTTACCTTCAGATGTACTGAAGTATGGAGAGTAACAGTACTAAAGTATGTACCTTCAGATGTACTTAAGTATGGAGAGTAACAGTACTAAAGTATGTACCTTCAGATGTACTTAAGTATGGAGAGTAACAGTACTAAAGTATGTACCTTCAGATGTACTGAAGTATGGAGAGTAACAGTACTAAAGTATTTACCTTCAGATGTACTTAAGTATGGAGAGTAACAGTACTAAAGTATTTACCTTCAGATGTACTGAAGTATGGAGAGTAACAGGAGCATGGTTTATTGCGGCTCTAATGTCCTATTATCATTTCTGGAACAGGACTCTTCATCAGCTCAGTGTAGGTGAAGAGACTCTAGTGTCTCTCAGTCCACCAGTCTTTAATAGAAGCTCATTCATTAGTCTGACACTGACGTCTATTCAAATCATCATAAGCACTTATATATACATATGCATAACCTGATAAATAGAACATGTAATCTGACCAGGAGGACCCCGACTTTTGCATGCGAGTGTATAACCGTATATGCGCGTGGTTTGTATATACCTGCAATATGCTGGTTCCTCTCGGGACGCTCTCCACAATGGTGGTCTCATAGCTGTTCTGTAGGAAGATGGGCCTGTTGTCGTTAACATCCAGCACTTCCACATAAACAGTGGCCGTGCCTGTCTTTCTGTCCCCGGCAGGACCGTTGTCTGTGGAGAAGACAGCGAAAACGTCATGGAGCAGTGCTAAACTGGAAAGAGTATAAGCTGAATTTAAAACCAGAGCTCTGAAGTATGTCTGCTTCTGGCTGTAAACAAGGCTTTCGCCGTACTTTGGCTGATCAAAAGCACACAAACAAGAAAGGACAAGCAATCAGAAACGTACAAGACGTCTCATGTAACTAAACAGACGGGAGTTTTATTGTGTTGGTGTTTGCTGTTCTGCTGTTTGAGGTTCAAAGTAAACTTGAAAAAAATAAAACCTAAATAAAAGATGAATACACCGGGTCTCATCAGTACACATGTCTTATCTGGTTCAAACAATATCGAACTGGTTTACATTGGCTTTGTTTGACAGTGTACCTGGTAACCGCTAGCCCCTCAATGGAGTACTATTAATCCCACCTGTGAGGTCACATTTGCACTTTTGGGTAAACTGTTCACAAAAGGAAACAGTTCCTGTTTAGCAGAGCAGTAGAGATTTGATTCTTAATTGCTATTTTCAAATAATAATATTACAGATAATATTTCACGTCAGTAGTCCATTGTGTCTTCATTCTGAAGAAGAATCTGTTGAAGCAATAGGCTAAAATGTAAAACCCAATAAATACTAATACACTCATGCACAATTTTGAGATAAGCCTAGAAATTCCTAGAAACAACATGTAACTGGAGCATTTTTGCAATTCATATTTTGCTGTTTTAAACTGATAAGAGTGACTGGGAATGTTATTAAGCAGGAATCCATGAATTCCCGTTTCACTGGGTTGCAGCAGTTTCAGACGCTGGGCAAAATGTAGATACAGACAGAACGCAATGATGTGCAGATCATTTAAACTGTGTATCGAACTGAAAACAGTACAAACGCAACATATCAAATATTGGCACTGAGAAATTGAATTTCTTTCTGAAATAAAGCAGAAACATGATTAAAAAGAGGAGGGGACAAATTGATGTTCAACATTATACTTAACAGCTCCTAAAGGCTCTATATGTATGTGTGTGTGTGTATGTGTGTGTCTGTATGTGTGTAGGTGTGTGTGTGTATGTATGTGTGTGTATGTGTGTGTGCGTGTGTGCGAATGCGTGTGTCTGTGTGTGTGTATGCGCGCGTGTGTGTATGCGTGTGTGTGTGTGCGTGCGTGTATGTATGTGTCTGTATGTGTGTGTGTGTGTGTGTATGTATGTGTCTGTGTGCGTGTGTGTGTATGTGTCTGTATGTGTGTGTGTGTTTGTGTGTGTGTGTCTGTATGTGTGTGTGTGTATGCATGTGTCTGTGTGCGTGTGTGTGTATGTGTCTGTATGTGTGTGTGTGTGTGTGTGCATGTGTATGTGTCTGTATGTGTGTGTGTGTGCATGTGTATGTGTCTGTATGTGCGTGTGTGTGCGTGTGTGTATGTGTGTGTGTGTGTGTGTGTGCGTGTGTGTGCGTGCGTGTGTATGTGTGCGTGTGTATGTGTCTGTATGTGTGTGTGTGTGCGTGTGTGTGCGTGTGTGTATGTGTGTGTATATGTCTGTATGTGTGTGTGTGTGTGCGTGCGGATGTGTGTGTGTGTGCGTGTATGTGTGTGTGCGTGTGTGTGTGCCTGTGCGTGCGTGTGCGTGCGTGTGCGTGCGTGTGTAGAGTTGGATTTAAAAGTACCACTCTGGTAAGAGTTGACAGAGCTCTGGGTAAGTGTTCGCTTTGTTCGGAAGTGTAAGACTTTCAGCATATTGTGGATGTGGCTCGGGCAGCTGTGTGTTTGGACAAAAGAAGAGAGAGTTCCAGACATTGGGTCTAGGTGAACTCTAAACAGCTAATTGGTTGTGAGATGTTCTAGCAGGTGTTTTAGCAGTCACGTGTGGCATCAAATTTAAAATAGGCACTCTTCATCAGAACCATAGCTTTACCCAGAATGCATCCCCTGACAGGAATGAAACTTGGTGGGTAGGTTTGACATTATAAGACATACAAGTGATTCGAGTTTCACACCTGGCTGCACCTGACCCAGCCACGACTGTAGACTTTCAGCGAGCAGTGATGCCTCCATGAGTCATCCTGGTAGTGCCAGCACCGATGACTTCCCCTAACACCATGTCAACGTCACCCAAGATAACAAACGCCATACTGAGAGACACTACTTAATAAATATTGCCCATATCAGTCTAACTGTATCATCAATAATTATTCCTGGTGACCTTTATCTTCCTTCCCAACAGCACTGCAATCCCACACCACCTTCTGGCTACAGCTATTCTTTTGATGATCAGTGTATTAACACATTTCTATGCAAACCACAGCATCCACGGTTAACACTTTCTCTACATAGCTGAGCTGTGTTATTAGCAGAGCTGTGTTGTTAGCAGAGCTGTGTTATTAGCAGAGCTGTGTTGTTAGGAGAGCTGTGTTGTTAGGAGAGCTGTGTTGTTAGCTGAGCTGTGTTGTTAGCTGAGCTGTGTTGTTAGCTGAGCTGTGCTGTTAGCAGAGCAGTGTTATTAGAAGAGCTGTGTTGTTAGCAGAGCTGTGTTATTAGCAGAGCTGTGTTGTTAGCAGAGCTGTGTTATTAGCAGAGCTGTGTTGTTAGGAGAGCTGTGTTGTTAGGAGAGCTGTGTTGTTAGCTGAGCTGTGTTGTTAGCAGAGCTGTGTCGTTAGCAGAGCTGTGTCGTTAGCAGAGCTGTGTTATTAGCAGAGCTGTGTTGTTAGCAGAGCTGTGTTATTAGCAGAGCTGTGTTGTTAGCTGAGCTGTGTTGTTAGCAGAGCTGTGTTATTAGCAGAGCTGTGTTGTTAGCAGAGCTGTGTTGTTAGCAGAGCTGTGTTGTTAGCAAAGCTGTGTTGTTAGCAAAGCTGTGTTATTAGCAGAGCTGTGTTGTTAGCAGAGCTGTGTTGTTAGCAGAGCTGTGTTGTCAGCGGAGCTGTGTTATTAGCAAAGTTGTGTTGTTAGCTATGCTGTGCTGTTAGCAGAGCAGTGTTATTAGAAGAGCTGTGTTGTTAGCAGAGCTGTGTTATTAGAAGAGCTGTGTTGTTATCAGAGCTGTGTTATTAGAAGAGCTGTGTTGTTAGCAGAGTTGTGTTATTAGAAAAGCTGTGTTGTTAGCAGAGCTGTGCTGTTAGCAGAGCTGTGCTATTAGAGGGCCGTGTTGTTAGCAGAGCTGTGTTGTTAGCAGAGCTGTGTTGTTAGCAGAGCTGTGTTATTAGCAGAGTTGTGTTATTAGCGGAGCTGTGTTATTAGCAAAGCTGTGTTATTAGCGGAGCTGTGTTATTAGCAGAGCTGTGTTATTAGCGGAGCTGTGTTATTAGCAGAGCTGTGTTATTAGCAGAGCTGTGTTGTTAGCTGAGTTGTGTTGTTAGCAGAGCTGTGTTGTTAGCAGAGCTGTGTTATTAGCAGAGCTGTGTTGTTAGCAGAGCTGTGTTATTAGCAGAGCTGTGTTGTTAGCTGAGCTGTGTTGTTAGCAGAGCTGTGTTATTAGCAGAGCTGTGTTGTTAGCAGAGTTGTGTTGTTAGCTGAGCTGTGTTGTTAGCAGAGCTGTGTTGTTAGCAAAGCTGTGTTGTTAGCAAAGCTGTGTTATTAGCAGAGCTGTGTTGTTAGCAGAGCTGTGTTGTTAGCAGAGCTGTGTTGTCAGCGGAGCTGTGTTATTAGCAAAGTTGTGTTGTTAGCAGAGCTGTGTTGTTAGCAAAGTTGTGTTGTTAGCTATGCTGTGCTGTTAGCAGAGCAGTGTTATTAGAAGAGCTGTGTTGTTAGCAGAGCTGTGTTATTAGAAGAGCTGTGTTGTTAGCAGAGCTGTGTTATTAGAAGAGCTGTGTTGTTAGCAGAGTTGTGTTATTAGAAAAGCTGTGTTGTTAGCAGAGCTGTGCTGTTAGCAGAGCTGTGCTATTAGAGGGCCGTGTTGTTAGCAGAGCTGTGTTGTTAGCAGAGCTGTGTTGTTAGCAGAGCTGTGTTATTAGCAGAGTTGTGTTATTAGCGGAGCTGTGTTATTAGCAAAGCTGTGTTATTAGCGGAGCTGTGTTATTAGCAGAGCTGTGTTATTAGCGGAGCTGTGTTATTAGCAGAGCTGTGTTATTAGCGGAGCTGTGTTGTTAGCAGAGCTGTGTTGTTAGCTGAAATGAATATACTGTATTGCCCATGCATTTTGAGCAATGATTTGAATGATGCTCAGACAATGTAAAGGTGTCTGTCTGGCAGGTGGTATCAGCAGACGCATTATAAACATCTCAGGCTGCTAAACATCCAAACGCAACAGCAGCCAAAGCTCTGCTGATTTGCTTCTACGGTTTCACTACAAACAGGAAAACCTCAGAGCTCTGCTCATGCTTTTTTTTTCATACAGGAAGTGAAGGTGTTGCGCTACGCTTGCTCACATTGCAGGCTTGCACGCATAACCTGAAATGAGTTGTCAAGACCTTCTGTACCGTAGGAGGCTCTACCAGCAGGTAACACAATCACAGCAGCCACAGGTGCAGGCACAGTGAAACTTACCGATGGCCTCGATCACAAGTGTGTATGAGGCTTGTGTTTCGCGGTCCAGGTCCACCACAGTGCGTACCACACCGTTTCTGAAGCCCACGCTGAACTTGCCATCCTGGTTCCCACCTGCACACACACACAAAGAGGGAGAGGGTGTCACTAACTGCACACTACTAAACGATAACACAAGGGGCAGTGCTGTACTGGGCGATATTAGCAAAGCTGTGCAGAACACAATAGAGCACTATGTGACTGTGGGAGACCTTACAGTGACTGCTAACTATGGGAGAAGACAAGGAGGTCCGCTATCACAGCCCAGCCCCCCATTAACCATTATTTGCCCAGACTAAGAGAAATCATTGGCATTCCAGACAGATCATTCCATTTCAGGCTCCTCTATTAGTGAGATTGGATTCCGTTGGACAGTCTACACGCTAGACAGGCCTTGGAGCCTCACAGGTTACATGTGCATAACGATGATGAGCTCTGTTATGTACTGCATACACAGTGCGAGCCGGTATTCAGGCCAGTGCAGGCCTCAGCAGTCTGACCTGTGATGAAATAGCTGAGCTCAGCATTGAGGCCGGCATCATTATCAGAGCAGTTGAGCCTGACCACCACAAAGTCGCGCGGGACACTCTCCAGCACTGAGACGTTATACACACGCGGGAAGAATGTGGGGGTCTCGTCATTGACATCCAACACTGCAGAGAGAGAGAGAGCGAGAGAGAGAGAAAGAGAGAGAGAGAGGGAGGTTTGTTTGTGTAACATCTCTTTCAAGAATAGATAGGCCAAAAAAGCTTATCACAGAACCTGCATGCAACAGTGTCTCAGAAATTAGGTGGCATACTCTTATTCTGTCACCACTGAATACTCTATGGACATCTGGTTCCCATCACCGACACCGTTAACAGGTCTGACTCCAGAACAGAGCACTCCACATCAAACCACTTTGTTTACATATGAACCATTTAACTAGAAAAGCGCTTTTCAGGAAGTGAATGCAGAGTGAACGGGCAGCTGTTAGTTGCTGGCCAGTCGTTAAGGTGTTACTAAAAGTGAATGGGAGTCTATGGGAGGAATGAGTGATGAATCAATGACACGTGGGGGAGTGTGGGTCAGTATGGCTGTGGATTAGAGTTTGGGGGCCTGCTCTGAGTGAGTGCATACTGTTTGGCGGCAGTCGGGTAAAAAGGGCCAATATGGCTTGAATGGGGGTGAAAGTGCATGGGACTCTATGAGAGGAAGGAGTGATGACAAACAGACGAGCGCAGGTCAAAGGAACATTGAATTCATGCTTGGGGGTCTGTTCTGAGATTGAGACTTTTCAGCAGAAGCACTGTAGATGAACATGCACCTCTCCACCAATGATTCTTGAGGGAAAAAATCGAAAGGTATTACAGTTATGATAAAAAAATAGATAGATAGATAGATAGATAGATAGATAGATGTACATCTGCAGACACTGTGTCTTAGCTTGTCAACTATGCTGAGAGGACCGTCTATGCTGACAGGTCTCCAAATCAAACCCAGACCGCTCTACTGGCCTCGCTCCCCAGTTACCTGTGATGGTCAGAGTGCTGGTGGAGGTGCGCGGGTACTGTCCAGCATCAAACGCCACAAGTCGCAGGTAGTACTGTCCTATCTGCTCGCGGTCCAGCACGGCCGTGGAGAACAGCACCCCCGTGCTGGTGTTGAGGCGGAAGTCCAGCCGGGGCATGCCCACCTGCAGCCCCAGAGTGACAGCTCCGTTCTCTGCTTCATCAGGGTCTTGCACCTGCACCTGTGAGGACGGCGGATTAGATCACATTAGGTTTCGCTGGATTAGAAGCCTAGGCGGTTTACACAGATACACACAAGATAGTAGTTTTAACGTTACATTCCTTGGCCTGATTCTAGTTCAGGCACGTTCTAGGTACTGGTCAGCCTGTGCTTACGTTCTTTAGCCACTGCCAAGTCAGTAATCATGCACGGTGCTTTCTGTAAAAGAAGCTCAATGCTGTCTGTATTATTGGATGCACAGAATTCTAGAATTGAAGGTTTCTGTTCACTTTCTTCATTTTTCTAATTCAATCAGATGAGACTCAAAAAGTGAAGCCATGAATGCTCAGATTAATTTCTTGAATTTCCCTCTGGGATCAATAAAGTATCTATCTATCTATCTATCTATCTATCTATCTATCTATCTATCTATCTATTAAAGTATTGAATAAAAGCATTAGATCTTTAAAATTAGTAGAGAACCTAAAGAAACCTGGGCTCGACTTCAGAATAAGACTAACCCTATGAAGGATTTACGAGTGGTTTACAAATTTAGTTTATAAATGGTGATTGTGAAGTTTATAAACACTTTATAAATGATTAATAAACAGTTAATAAATGGTAATAATTAAAAGTGAGCTGTATTACAATAACAGGTTTAATGCTGACTGATGGAGAGGATCAAGTAAGATCAGTACACATCAAATTCTGATGAATGAATGCGGGTTCACACAACAGGTCATCGCTAATCTTTCTATTCATTGTGTTGTAACTAGTTATTAAAGATTTTGAAGTGTTTATTACCTACTTAATAACCACTTATAAATGCATTCTAAACAATTCATAACCTCTTTATTAGGGTAGTCTTATTGTAAGGTGGTACTGAGGCTGTATTCCAGTTTACATCCCTGGATTCTTACTGGTTTTACTAGTAGTGTACAAAACGTATGGCCAGCTAGTGCCATCCCTAATCTGTGACTAGAAACGGAACTCGAAAACAGGATAATTTCAAGGTTCAAGATCATGTCATTCCAACCAACCCTAAAGACGGAAGATCCGATAGGAAGGCCCTCTGGGACCTCAGCGACAAACGGCAGGTTGAGGAAGGTGGGGTCGTTGTCATTAAGGTCCAGCAGATTCACGTAGACCGTGGTGCTGGCGGAGGAGCGCAGTGGCGGGTTTCCACCTGCAGAGGGCAGTAGAGGCATGGGCACCGACACAAAGGCAAACTTCCATGACTTTACTTTAGCCTTTAGATCCTCTCAAGAGGAATGAATCGTTAACCATGGAGAGGGATGTCACTTAGGGCTCGGAGTGAACAAGAGCAGTCACTGTGTCTACTAGCACACAATGATGAGGTAAAGCAGAAGCGGGCCAAAACAAACAGACAGCTGGAGACAGCGCATGGAAACAGACACAACAGACAGCTGGAGACAGCGCATGAAAACAGACACAACAGACAGCTGGAGACAGCGCATGAAAACAGACACAACAGACAGCTGGAGACAGCGCATGGAAACAGACACAACAGACAGATAGATACTAAAGCAGGGATGGTCTTGCCAGGGCTGCACAGAGGAACGCACTGTCGTCTCACAGCAGCAAGGGCCTGGGTTTGATTCCCAGCCGGGGATTCAGGGACCTTTCTGCGTGGAGTTTGCATATTCTCCCCGTGTCAGATTCAGTTTCCTCCCACAGTCCAGGTAAACTGGAGATGCTAAACTGCCCCCTAGATGTGAGTGTGTGAGTAAATGTGTATGACAGTGTCCTGTCCAGGGTGTTTCCTGCCTTCTGCCCTTTGATCCCTGGAATGAGCCCCAGCACCTCCCAGGCCCCGGAGGGCTAAGCTGTTTAGGAGGGTAGTGAGAGTGTTCTGAAATCCAATGCCCCACCCCCAGTCAGAATGTTGTCCACAGTTTGCTTCTTCAGCCTGTGGCTATATAAAGAAAGCTTACCCCTCACAGATGATCATGGTGCAAACAGCATGCATAAATCACCATACTTGTCTCCAACTCTGCTGAGGTGTCAATTCATCTCTATTAGCTTTGTTTATGTGGTGTCTGACACGGTGTGTCGGTGTTATCTATAAATACGGACAAACGTGTGTCAGAATGCTAAAAGAAGTGTCAGTCACCATAAAGACTTTAGTCTGAAATGAGTCTCTTTATTTGAGACCACTTAAAACTTACACCAGAGCTGTGCTGATGTGAAGCAGCTGCTCAGGTGCGACCACTGAGACATTCGAATCATCCAAATCTAAGAGGTATCATTCGTTTCTTTGTAGGAAGGCTGGGCTGATGTTCGCAGAAAGACTGTGTGGACTGTGTAAGAGCACTGATACAGATGGAGCAGTGCACTGAAGGAGCACTACACATACACACGGATAAAATATGACTGCCATTATTCTACTAATGTACTAATCTGTTCCTCTCAACCACTCTCTCTTTCTCCCTCTCTCTCTCGCTCTTTAAATCTCTCTTTAAATCTCTCTTTAAATCTCTCTCTCTCTCTCTCTTTTTCTCTCTCTTTTGTTCTCTCTCTCTCTCTCTCTTTCTCTATTTCTTTCTCTCTCTTTCTCTCTCCTTCTTTTGCTCTCTCTTTCTCTCTCTCTTTCTCTCTCTCCATCTATCTCTCTTACTATTTCTCTCTCTCTCTTACTATCTCTGTTTCTTTCACTCTCTCTCTCTCTCTCTCTCTCTTTCTCTCTCTCTTTCTGTCTCTGTGTCTCTTTTTCTGTCTGTCTGTCTCTCTCTCTGTTTCTTTTTCTCTTTCTCTATTTCTTTCTCTCTCTCTCTAATTCTTTCTCTCTCTCTCTCTCTTTTGCTCTCTCTCTCTCTTTTTTTTCTCTCTCTATTTCTTTCTCTCTCTCTTTTTCTCTCCATCTCTGTCTCTCGTTTTCTGTCTCTTTCTGTCGGTCTGTCTCTCTCTCTGTTTCTCTCTCTCTTTCTCTATTTCTTTCTTTCTCTCTCTCTCTCTCTCTCTCTAATTGTTTCTCTCTCTTTCTCTCTCTCTTTTGTTCTCTCTCTCTCTCTCTCTTTCTATCTGTCTTACTATTTCTCTCTCTCTCTTTCTCTATTTCTTTCTCTCTCTCTTTCTATCTCTCTTACTATTTCTCTCTCTCTCTCTCTCTCTCTCTCTCTCTCTCAATTAAATTAAATTCAGTTTGCTTTATTGGCATGACAAATATTAGCACTTGTATTGCCAAAGCTGCTAAAGGGTTTAAATACATCTCTCTCTTTCTCTTTTCTCTGTCTCTCTCTCTCCCTCCCTCTCTCTCTGTGTTGGCAGTGGGGTGGAGCTACTCACGGTCCGTGGCAGAGATGATGATGGTCCTCATAAGCTGGGTGGCTCTGGGGTCCAAACTCTCTCTGTCCAGAATTGCCCCGCTGGTGCGGATTTTGCCTGTCCGGTTGTTGATGATGTAGAAGGGGTTGGCTGGACTGATGCTGTACATGACTGTACCATTCTCTCCATTATCCGGGTCCAGTGCCAGCACCTGGAGAGAGAGAGAGAGACAGACAGACAGAAGCAGCAAGAAAGAAAGAGAGAGAGAAAGAAATAGTGATGCAAGCAAGAAAGAAGACAAAGATGACAATAAGAGAGAGATAGAAAGATAGACAGTGAGAGAAAGAAAAAGAGGGAAAGACAATCAGAGGCAATTGGAAAAGAAAGAAATGTTGAGAAAAAGGAAACAGAGACATTGGGAAAAAGAGAGAGTGCAGATGCGAGAGTAGGGTGAGAGGGACAGACAAAGAAACAGTGAGAGAGAGAGAAAGAGAGAGAGAGAGAGAGAGAGAGAGAGAGAGAGAGAAAGAGAGAGAGAGGGAGAGAGAGAGATACTGGTGAGGATTAAAAGCATCTCATGCCACACACACACACACACTGCTCAGGTGGGTGGCAAACGACATCACCCATCACCCATCACCACGTCCTTTCCCACCACAATAGCGCGACGGGAGATTTATGCCGGTCGGAATCTGACGTGTTTTTCTTTAAAAGAGCTGGTCAATTATTCACAACACTGATGAAGAAATGCTGGAAATGGCTTAATTGGTCATTAGAGGAACAAAAGGGCCTTCGGGTCTTTAATTATTGAGAAATGGATGCCAAGACGTCTCACTGACTGCAGAGAGAGAGAGAGGGAGAGAGAGAGAAAGAGAAAGAGAGAGAAAGAGAGAGAGAGAAAGAGAGAGAGAGAGCGAGCATATGGGTAGATGTAGATCATGCTCTTACAAGCAGCAGAAAGAAGCGGATCGTTTTAAGGTTCACCCAATCGATACGAGCCTAATTACAATACTCCACGCTCCCGCCACAGTACACGGGGGCTCTCAGCCGGGAGAGGGGGGTCTTTTATGCTGCTATCCTGTTTACGACGCCCTTTACTCCCTTTACGACAACTACTAAACTATTAGCTAAAATATGCACTCACTGGCCACTTTATCAGGAACAGCACTGTAATACTGGCCTGCTCTGATTTCCTTTCTGGGGTGTGGATTCAACGAAGGTGCTGGGAACAACCCTTAGAGACGGTGCTCAATGCTGACATGGTTGCATCACTGCAGATCGGCCAGCTGCACATTCATGCTGCAAATCCACCATTCTATCACATCCCAAAGGTGAACAATTACAGAGGTTCTCAAACCAGTCCTATGAGACCCTTGAGACACGTAGGGATGAAACAAAAACGTGGATCGTCTGGAGGTGGGCACTGGAGTACATTGTGTCCATCCTAGGACATGCGTGCTCAAAGACACTCTTTATCCATGGTGTTTAGAGAATAGAGGCACCAAATACATCACCACCAGCTGTTGATACAAGGCTCATTGGTTCTCAAACCAGTCCTATGGGACCCTCGAGACACGTAGAGATGAAACAAAAACGTGGATCGTCTGGGGGTCCCTGAGGACCAGTTTGAGAACCATGGCTATGTTGAATTGAGATTAGCTGGCAGTAGAAGTCATTGGACTCACTGTCATGTTAATGGAACCATTTTGTGATTGGTTGTCATGCTGGAGATGGGCACTGGAGTACATTGTGGGCATACGGGGATATCCAAGCTCAAAGACACTCTTTAGATAGTCCACGGTGTTTAAACGATGGAGGCACCAATCACATCACCACCAACTGTTGACACAAGGCTCAATGGATCTATGGATTCATGCCGTTTACTAGGGGTGGGACTGCAGAAGGGCCCACAGTACATACACTGCCATATCAAAAGTCACTGTAACTTGATTATGAGGTGGTGTTACCTTAGGGGACAGCTTGGCAATGCTCACACCTGTATAAGGTGTAAGGTGTTATCTTGTGAGAAAGGTTGAACACAATGCAAGAGGCCCCACATGCATATCCTACAGGTCAGTGCTTCATTCTTTAGTTCCATGGGAGCTAAAGACCCACCAGAGTGCCCCTGTTAATGCCACACCTAAGTTTTCTAACTGGACTCCATAGGACAGGCAACATGTGGGAGAC
The DNA here is from genome assembly GCA_024036415.1 of Prochilodus magdalenae. Lineage (NCBI taxonomy): Eukaryota > Metazoa > Chordata > Actinopteri > Characiformes > Prochilodontidae > Prochilodus > Prochilodus magdalenae. The sequence continues at coordinate 72,943 of JAMWET010007619.1, read as the reverse complement.
CTCATGAAGCCGTAACGAATTTGGGTGGTTGGCTGAAGGCTCCAGGGGAGAGTGATGCAACAGGTGTTGAGCTACTTGCCCTGATCTCCGTGGGGAAACTCATGCGGGAGACAGTCATTGCGGTATACTGGAGACCATTTATTGGGCAGGGGAGCACCCACACCTCATCCATCACAATCCAGGATAACGGCAATAGGGCAGAACATACAGGCTACAACCAGGAGCCACCACCCCTCGTACATATCTGTTCATGTTTCTCTCACACTGTACAGCACGCATGGGCTCAATACAGGCACTTCAAGTGACCGTCACAAAGCCATGGACCCCTCCTTGTCAACAAGGCACTGTGTAGGCTGCTGGTGGTTCCATACTGCTTTGGGAATGCTGGGTGATCATTTGCAGCCCCTGATGGATTTCATGTATCCCCACAGTGATGGGATATTCCAGCAGGACAATGTGTTATTGGGCCCAATATGGCAAAATGTGGCTCCAGAACCATTCTGGAAAGTTCCAATGAATGGTGTGCCTGCATGTTTACCTGACATGTGGCCAATCAAGGCATTTCAGTATTAATTGTCCCCAAAGGAAAACCTTTTATACTGTTACAGTCCCGGTACAAAAGTTTCATTTGTATTTGCAATTCATATAATATAATATCAATACATGGCCTCTGTGAATCGAACACTGAAAATATGCTGCATATGCTGCAAATATGCTGCACCACCTTTCTTGCTTGCCTCAGATCTGTATGTTGGAGCAGAAATTAAGAATTGAACGGTTCACTTTGGGTGAGCCTGGGCCCCCGCAGCCTCACATTGCTTTCGGCTGACAGGAGTGAAACCCATTGAGGTTTTCCCCATTTTGAGTTCAGGTGTACGTTTAGAGATCTCTCTCTTATCAACACGGTAGCCTTTCCATCAGCTGGAAGAAGTCTGGCCATTTTCCCCAACATCTCTCATCAACGAGAACCCACATAACAACTCTGGTCCTCCTGAAATCACTGGTCTAAGAACTCTAATGCCATCCGGTCTTGTAACGTGGAGGTTGAGGCAGGTGGCAAACGCACAGTGGTTTTATTAAAGTTTAAGTTTAAGGATCAAAACACTGTGGGTATTAACAAAGACATGTCCACTGAGAGAGTGACGACAGCCAGGAACAAAACAAGGGTCAAACTCACAAACACTACAAAACACTGGGAAACACAGCTGAGACCTCACAAGTGGAAAACAGAGACTTCACGACACGCAAGGCAAACAAAGGGGTCTTAATGGTAGTCCAAATGAGTACAGATTAGCACCAGGTGTGGGAGTGGGTGGAGCCGGGGTGGAGCAGGAAAAGCAGTGCAATGACATGAAGTAACCAGAGGCGGCATAGATTGACATTTGGACATGACCAGACAGACAGACCGACAGACAAGGATGTGACAGAACTGACTTGGACAAAAAGCCCTGTTCCTTGCAGCTTAAGTTTATATCCCAGGAATAAATGAACGGAACCATTCATAATGAGCCCCAAGCGTGCCCAGAATGGGTTCTGGATGTGGTCACAATTCTTCAGGACGAGTGTGAAAACCAGTCTAAGCCACTTAAGCTGGTTCCTCCACTGCATGGCACAGCTTGGCTTGACCTGTCTAGTCTCATTCTAACTGTCCTTGCTTTTGATACTGGCTACTTCGTTTCCCACCGCGGATACAGCTTCCATATAACTGTCCCTCATAGTGATGCTGCATGAAAGGAGGACACACTGTGTTCAGAAAAGGCTGATGGCAGCAAGGCGGCCTGTCCAGGGTGTTTCTTTACTTACGTCCACTGAAAGCTGGGATAGGCTCCAGCATCTCATTTTGGCCCATTCCTCCACACAGATCTCCCTCAGATCAGCCAGGTTTCTGGGCTGTCGCTGAGAAACACGGAGTTTGAGCTCCCTCCAAAGATCTTCTATAGGGTTTAGGTCTAGAGACTGGCTAGGCCACTTCAGAACCTTGACATGCTTCTTACGGAGCCACTCCTTGGTTATCCTGGTTGTGTGCTTTGTGTCATTGTCATGTTGAAAGACCTGCATGACCAATGTGTTTAGTGAAATCATGGTTCTTGATGATTCTCTCCAACGAATCAGTACGGCAATTTTACGGCAGCTTTTGGCATTAGCTCAGCTAGCCTGGCACCTCAACGGAGGTAATACCAAAATTATTAAGGAAAGAGAAATTTTATTATAACTATTACCCAAAGAAAAACCAAACAAGCTGAATAGGCGGTGGAATCGGGACCATGCGAGGAACAGCAGCTTTAGTTCTCCATTCTAATGCTTGCCTCGAACATTAACTTAAGCTCTTGCATGACTTCCTGCTGCTGACACATGATGGGCTGACTAGAATTCTCGTGTACTGGTGTTCCTAACCAAGTCTATGAATAGCAAACACATCTGCACACCAAACTACAAAAGCGAACGGACAGTAAAGCCTGTGAAGGAGCCGATGAAGGAAGGGAGGCTAAATTAGAGTTACTAAATGCCCTCAAGCTTCTTTTCTCTTTCCCTCTTTCCTTCCCTCTTGTCTAGCCTTGCCACTAGGTATGAAAACGATTTCACCTGGCTGGTGGGACAAGCCTGCGCCATCGCCGCGGGACGTTACAGATCACCATGGAAACCAGCAAAGGCCGGCAATTAGAGGCCTATTAATTTCGCACTATTCAAGTCCGCTGGCCAATTAGAACAGATGGGCGGAGTTCAACACTCAGAGCAGCTTTCTGAGAAAAGGAATGATTCTTTATCAAGGCATGACAAGTCATATTTTGTGGGTCATGCACACACACACACTCACGCATGTGCACACACACACATGCTTGTGCACACACACATGCATACACTGTTTATGAGACAACAGGTTTCTCCCTCCTGCACTGCACATTCAGCAGGGTAATTACCTATGCGTTTGACTCCGGGCTAAGTTTTAATTAGTCATCGGAACCCCGTAATTAAGCTTGGCGCTGGCTCGTTAATTAATGGACATTCAGGGGCTTAATTAGCAAAAATGCACCAACGACAGGACAGGATGAAGGTGGGGGGTGGGGGGGTTGGCATGTAAACATTTACAAGCAGCAAGTGTTTGACCTCAAGTAAGCGACAACTTCTAAATACAGGTCATAATCCAATAAAACATCCTAAAATAGCTGTGGTAATATTTAATACTACAGATATATGTAAAGTTAAACTGGGAAATGTCAGTGAGGAGCCCATAGGGCCTTCTAGACCTTCAGAGATCGCCTGATGATTCCTGCATATTAAAATAATAACTAATATTTTTTGGCTCATTTGTTTTTAATGGAATAATCATGTTTGTTGTGTTAACGGTCCCAGTGCTGTAGTAATACTCCTAATATCCTATTATTATGAAGGTGTAGTCTACTGGAACATTCCCTTGCCATTCCGGCCCATGTTGGCACGGCTGCTTAATGCCCAGCCTCCAGATTTTCCTGTTACACTTTCATGCTGTGAATCCTCCATCTACCACATCCCAAAATCTGTCTATTGGATTCCCAACTGTTAAGGTTACCAAGGAACACCGGCTTGGCCTTCTTGCTGTGTACATAAAACCAGCTGACTTTTGCTTTCTGACATGGTGTATTATCTGTAGCCACTAAAAGACGGTAAACTACAGCTATGAAGGGTCACCAACGACATGGTCAGCCCCAGTACTCAAACAGGCTGTAGTATTCAAGTGATGACTGATTGACATTAACAGCCCAAAGAAATCCTCATACCCTCATACCATTACATCGCCTCCACCAGCCTGGACTGTTCACACAAAGCAGGTCAGGTCGTCGGATTCATCGATAGCGGTGCTTAATTCTGAGCCTACCGTTTGTGTGCCCCAAGAGAAACTGAGATTCATCAGAGCATGCTACGTTTGTCCAGGTTTGCTGAGCTCAAGCCTACTACAGCCTCAACCTTCTGTTCCTGACACGGTCTTATAGGGCATTCGCCTCGAGGCTGGACGTGGTGTACATTCTGAGATGCTTTTCGGCTCAACACAGTTGTACAGAGCTGCCTTAGCACTTCTGTCAGTGTGAACAACTCTGGCCATTCTCCGATGACCTCTCTCATATCAGCAAGATATTACCATCCGCTAATCTGATGCTCTCTGGACTGTTTTTTTTAAATAACTGTAATAAATAACTGTAGATACTATTGTATGTGAAAATCCACAGATCCACAGATCATAAAACCCATCTGGCATCGACAGTCATGCCACGGCCAAAATCACTGAGATACATGCTTTCACCACATTCTTAAGGTTGAGGTGAACATTACCTGAAGCCACTGGCCTGTAACATTAACAGTGTAATCTGTATCTAATAAGAAATCCGTCAGAAGAGTGCAGCATTCAGCATTAAGGCCTTTTCAACAATTATGGCCAGCACTGGAGGCTGAAGATGATTCTGGACAGATTAGAATGTGGAACAAAATAAAGTGTGTAATAAATATATGGAGGAGGTGTGGCCTTCACGCCATGCGCTGAGGAGCCTGGAGTGAAGGACCCCAGTTGAGTAGCGGATGTTTGTGTGTGTCTCTGGGCATTGTCGATGTTTCCCCATAAGTATTGATGCTACACTCCTATATATATGCAGTGTTAATATATATATATATATATATATATTAACACTTTACCTACACTAAATACACTACAGCACACCCCTAAACCAAACACAAACCTCAGAATTCAAGAAATGAATTTTCTGCATTATTCGATTTACTTTGTACTGAAGTCGATGTTTCCGCATAAGTATTGATGCTACACCCCTATATATATATATATATATATATATATATATATATGCAGTGTTAATATATATATATATATATATATATATATATATATATATATATATATATATATATATATATATATTAACACTACACCTACACTAAATACACTACACCACACCCCTAAACCAAACACAAACCTCATAATTCAAAAAATGAATTTTCTGTATTATTCGATTTCAGAAAAAAAAGAAGTGATTTATGGTGAAAACTTGTGATCAAAGAAAGAAAACAAAAAAACTAACAAAACAAAACCAAACAATATATATATATGTATGTATAATATCCCAAAATATTATTTTACCCATTTATTTTATTTAATTACATCTATTTTTATTTTAGTTTGCCTTTTTAACCTTTCATGTTGCAATTTTATGAATTACTTAAATATATTGATTTAATTCATTTTGTTTTCTAGCCATCACTGATTAAATTTTAATTGTTCTCTTAATTATTTTACCATCTATGTTGTTAGAGTTATTGTCTATTTGTTCTGCATAGTTTTTCTTTCAATTGAGTTCTACAGATTAGAATCAATTTTAGTCCCTGAAACTGAAGCGAGGGTCAACCTTGATGTATTCCCGAGTAATAAATAAAAGTTGATTGACTGATTGAAATAAAGGACATCTAGGCTTTTAATCCCCCCTCTATGCTAACATCAGCCGGTCAGGGCCCTTACAGAGTGCTTTAGCAGTATGACTTGTGTCACTCCAGCGCCGGGATACTCACAGAGATGACATCAGTATTGATTGGACTCATTTCCACAACGTTAGCCAGATAGGGCTCATCCTGCCAGATGGGGGCATTATCGTTAATGTCCAGTATGGTGATGTTCACCTGAGGGGATGGACAAAACTCCAGTAAGAATTAACAGCAAGTATGATCATTATAAGAAGCAGTTAGTAGTCTGAGGATGAAACTGAGATTAGAATTAGGCACAGTTGCAATAAAAAAGCCATCATCTGTTATAAGCAATAAAGACATGACAGTGAGAGGCACTGATCGAGATACTGATAGATCAAAGCATTGGCAGAATTGTAATAATTTTTATTTTATCTGTGCAGTAATATCAACAGACCAAAATAAAGTCCACCAAAAAAATCAAATCCACCAAACGACACTTGTTGTATCTACAGTCAGACTTATGTCTATGAAAATAGGCCTGTTACAGTCATAAGGCATTACAAACAAGTGGTGGCCCGTAGACAGCGTTCTGATCTTTATCATACTGGTCTTTAGCAAAACATAATATGCAAATGAGCCCTTTTCCCCCTAAGAATCTAATCATCATGACCGGCTACAACTGAAATACAAAGGTGAGTGTTTTATTAAATCAAGGTGTTCATGTAATTACCACAAAAATGATTCAATAATATATATTTTTAATAATATACAGTTTAAATATATATTATTTACAGTATCTGTACATGTGCATGATTCTACTCTGGTAGGTATTTATGTGGGTGGATGTTTTGTCGTTTGATTGTAAGTACACAGGTGTAGGCAAAGCTGAATGTCTCCGAGACTGTGTGTGGAATTGAGTTCAAAGCTTTGGAGTCCGCTCCTGATTCCTAACTGGCCTGGAATTGAAGAATCGATTGTTTTTGGCATCGACTGGCAGCTCTAGTTTTGCCTCCTGTATTTAGATGTTACATCATAAGCTCACAGTGCACAGAGGGTGACAGCATTATCAGTCATTAAGCGCAATATACACTCATCATCAATACAACAGCTGCACCCAGAAGGAAGTGTGGGATTGCAGTGCTATTGGGATGGAGGATGAAGGTTACCAGGAACAATACATGATGATACATTTAGACTGACGTATTTATATATTTAATAATATTTATTGAGCTACACATACAGAAGTCTGTCTCTCAGTATGGCGTCGGGCCCCATGTTTGCTAACCCAACATGCCAAACGTCTCAGCATGGAGTTGTGGAGGTTCCTAATGGTGTCCTGTGATAATCCATCCCATGCAGCTTGAATACCCTCACACAGTTCCTGCAGATGGTGCGGTAGGGGTGGAGGTGGAGTGATACCAAGCCTTCTGGACGTGTGACAACAAACCGTTCATCTTGGTGCTGACCACGGTGCCTCCCCACACACGATTCAATGGTCGCCTCCATCAAGACTAAAGCAGGACTCGTCACTGAAGACGACCCGCTGCCATTCTGAGTCACTCCATGACAGTCACGACACCACTGCAGTCTTTGCCGAAGTTGACGTGGTGTTAAGGGAAGTCGTTGTCTGTGTGCAGTCACCTGCCAATGGTGCTGGCACTAACAGGATGAGTCATGGAGGACACCACTGCTTGCTGAATGTCCACATTCATGGCTGTTGGATCAGTTGGGTACAGCGATAATACCCGTCCGTGTCACAGCCGAGTGTGAAACTTGAATCATTTGCATGTCTCATGCTGTCAAACCCACCTACCAAGTTTCATTCCTGTGGGTTGATTCCTTCTGGGTGCAGCTATGGTTTTGACAATATGTGTGTACATCTCTATTACTATCCCCTGTACATAGCCTGCATTTAAATGACTGTGTGCATGCGTGTTTCTTAGTGGGTGAGTCAGCTGTTACCGTGGCGATTCCTGTCTTCTGCAGAGGCCCCACCCCTCCGTCCACTGCTCGTACAATCAGAATGTACTCAGACTTCACCTCACGATCCAGCAGAGCCGTGGTGGTAATCTCTCCTGCATGGACACACACACACTTATCTCACTTCTCTATCCGTCAGGGTGGTGGCCATCACCATCCCAGGACATGCTGACACTGTGCATTAAAGGAGAACCGCAGAGCGACCGCTAAAGCGTTCAGACACCTGCTCGTCTAATGTTCGTTATGAAACTGATCATAAGCAAGACTGATTAGTCATTAGACATTAGTTAGGTTAGGTGCTTAGGTCAGATCTGGATCACTCCAACTCATCTCCAAGATATTGGATGGAGGTTCATCACTTCAGAGAACATAGTTCTACTGTGGCACAGCCCAGCCCAGGAGCTGTCTACCCCTCTAGCTGATGACTGACACTGGGCATGGTGATCTTAAGTCTTCTTGAAGTGTCCAGCCCAAATCCAATTTCTGACCTTTCTAGATTGTATTCAGATTGATTTTTGATA
>JAMWET010007619.1:35000-60000 GCA_024036415.1 Prochilodus magdalenae | reverse complement strand
GGCGCGGGGGGCAGCGAAATAATGGCACTTGGGGGAAAAAAAACGTATCTCGATCGTTTAGTCTGCCCAGAAATGGCCTTTGCATACAATGAGCTGATGCTTGTAAGACTGAGGCTGTACTGACACCAGATTTGTTTGGATTAGCCGATGTAGAGCTAGACAAACTGCCTTCATACGTTATTATGATTTCAATATCGCTTACTCTTCTGTGAATTCTTAATGTGATATGGCTACATTATTAATATACTCTTATCATGAAAAGAATACAGCAGCTGCACTCAGAAGGAGGTGTGGGATTGCAGTACAGTTGGGAAGGAAGATAAAGCTGACCAGGAACAATAAATGATGATCAATTTAGACGGATATGTGTAATATTTATTGAGCTACACATACAGAAGTAGCGTCTCTCAGCATGGCGACGCTAACGCAACATGCCAGACGTCTCAGCATGGAGTTGTAGAGGTTCCTAATGGTGTCCTGTGATACATGCAACTTAAATATCCTCACACAGATCCTACAGATCTTGTTTGCTAGGGGTGGAGGTTCGTCTTGGTGCTGACACCATTGCAGTCTTTGGTGATGGTGACGTGGTGTTAAGGGCAGTTGTTTTAACAGTCGGTGTAGTCCTGCATCGTGCAGTCGTCTGCCATAGGTGCTGGCACTAACAGGATGACTCGTGGAGGACACTGCTGTTTGCTGAATGTCCACAATCGTGGTTGTTGGGTCAATCAGGTACAGTAATAAGGCTTTGCTTTGGTTATATGTGCAGTCGAGGGTGAAACCATTCACATGTCTCACAATGTCAAACCTACCCACCGAGTTTCATTCCTGTCAGCTGAGTCCATCTGGGTGCAGCTATTTTTCGATGATGAGTGTATGTATTGTTCTACCGACGTACAGGGGTTGGACAATGAAACGGAAACACCTGGTTTTAGACCACAATCATTTATTAGTATGGTGTAGGGCCTCCTTTTGCGGCCAATACAGCGTCAGTTGGTCTTGGGAATGACATATACTGCGTCCTGCACAGTGGTCAGAGGGAGTTTAAGCCATTCTTCTTGCAGGATAGTGGCCAGGTCACTACGTGATGCTGGTGGAGGTTCGTCCTTCTTGGTGGTATGCTGGCATTACCCTGGATACCGTGGCTCTTGATACATCACAAAGACTTGCTGTCTTGGTCACAGATGCGCCAGCAAGACGTGCACCAACAACTTGCCCTCTTTTGAACTCTGGTATGTCACCCATAATGCTGTGTGCATTGCAGTATTTTGAGCAGAACTGTGCTCTTACCTGCTAACTGAACCTTCACACTCTGCTCTTACTGGTGCAATGTGCAATTAATGAAGATTGGCCACCAGGCTGGTCCAATTTAGCCATGAGACCTCCCACACTAAAATGACACGTGTTTCAGTTTCATTGTCCAACCCCTGTAGTTCAAAATGTGTTCCATAAAAAGGAATTCAGATATTATGTAGCAGAGTTATGTTGGGACCAAGCCATTTATTGGCTAGGTGCTCAAAGTGGTGCTGAACACTTTCGCTTTAATGGACATGTGAATAACAATACCCACCAACATATTGGCTCATACTGCACATCGACTTCCTATATGAGGCGTTAGTAAGATCTTCCGATTATCACAATCAGTGATGTATACCACATTAGGACCATTACAGAGCAGGTAGTATGTGAGTGGTGGATCATTCTCAGCACTGCAGTGACACTGACGTGATGGTGGTGTGTTAGTGTGTGTTGTGCTGGTGTGAGTGGATCACCTCAGTGTCACTGCTGGACTGAGAATCGTCCACCAACCAAAACTCTCCAGCCAGCAGTGCCCTGTGATTATGTGATCACTTATGATTTATTATAAATATATTAAATATAAATATTATATATTATTAGATATCCAACAACTTTATCAAACATCACATTCAGTGTCATTATCGTGCAGGCCTGGTAGAGAGCATCATACAGAACATACCTGCAACCATATTCTCTGGGATTCTGACAATGTAAGAAGGCTGGCTGAACTCAGGAGGGTTATCATTCTGATCCTGGAGAGAGAGAGAGAGGGAGAGAGAGAGAGAGAGAGAGAGAGAGAGAGAGAGAGAGAGAGGGTGAGAGAGACAGAGAGAGAGAGAGAGAGAGAGAGAGAGAGAGAGAGAGAGAGAGAGAGAGAGAGAGAGAGAGAGAGAGAGAGAGAGAGAGAGAGAGAGAGAGAGAGAGAGAGAGAGGAGACAGAGAAGAGAGAGAAGAGAGAGAGAGAGACAAGAGAGAGAGAGAGAGAGAGAGAGAGAAGAGAGAGAGAGAGAAAGAGAGAGAGAGAGAGAGAGAGAGAGAGAGAAGAGAGAGAGAGACAGGAGAGAGAGAGAGAGAGAGAGAGAGAGAAAAAGAGAGGTTAGCATTGTTAGCATGAAGTTAGCATATTCAAACATGAGCCCTTTGTGCCCTGATGGGATCCTATGGATATTCTTGTAATGACTTTGGTTCTAGAGTCTCGTCCTGAAAGACTGAAAGAGCTACAACTGTCATACTGTCAGAGTGGCATCCCATGGCTATTCTTATAATGGCTGTCCAGTAGAACAAGTTGCTACACTGGAGCAGCTTGTATTGTTTTAGGTGTCTGTGTGTTGTGTGAGGGTGTGCCAAGCTTAGGGAGTAGAGGTTGATGACTCCGAAATGATGTCACCTTGTAACAGATGATGTCATCTCGTAACACAGCCCTTTTTGCCCGCCTACCGGCAATAGCTCCCCTTTATAAAGACAGTGCTAAAAGATGAAGTCACCTTGTAACAGAGAAAAGGGCTGGAATTCTGTGTTTCAGGGATCAGGGAAAAGTGGATTCTGTGGGACAGAGTTTGTCCCTCTGGTGTGCACTTTGGACTACTTTGTAAACCGTCTGGATGCCCAAAAACTGTACACTCTAAAGAAAAGGGGGAAAACCAGAAAAGGATAATAGGTTCACTTCAACCATATAAATATGCAGAAATTGTAGAATATTAGTAGAATTTCCAATTAACAAAGGAGAAGGGTGTTACACTGGAAACCGGCACATTCGGAAGAAATAAAAAGAAAAAGCCTGATTTATAAAAGAGGCTGAATGCTATTAGTCATAACTGGATAAATCACTGAACAATGCGAATGTTTAAAAGAACCCCAAAGGCTGTGTTAGAAGACGTCTGTCAAACAGGGGGCACAGCGCCTCCTTTCCTGCTCCACCTTCATTCAACTTTGCAAGAACAATACATACATGCTGTGACTGAGAACACATCCAGTACACACACAAACACACGGTTAGCTAAACGCCTCAGCCCCCTGTGGTTCCGCAGCAATTGAAATGTGTCTAATCGTTAGCATGACGATAAGACGGAGAAAATGTCAGAGAGAAATGTCCGTGGATACACTGACGCAGCCAGCAGACTCGACAGGGCTCAGAGAGAGACGGAATTAGCGGGCGCACGCACACCCCAGGAGGGCAAAACACAAAGAGCCCAAAGGCAGTCATGCAGTAAACTACCCACCGCGTCAATTAGTCACATTTTACACCCTTTATTTATTTTGCTGAGTGCAAAATAGTTTGTTGGATACGCATATCTGAGCTTATTAGTTAAACCCTGATACTCTGGCTCATTGTTGGCCCGTGCAGTCTAGCCTGTGAGTGAGTTTACTCCGGCCCCAACTCATCCACCTTTCTCTGACTTCTATTATAATTATGTTAAACTTACAAAAATGACAAAACACTGAAATTATATGCTTCATGTTTCAATATCTACACATAATTAAATAGTTAATAGGATCTATTATGCTTTTCTGGATTTCCCCTTTCCTCTAGCGTGTTGTAGCCCCAAAGTACACATCAGAGGGAAACACTCTCTCCCACCTATCTCAACTGGCCTTTTGGAATCTCATCTCAGAACACAGCCCTTATAGCCCACCAACCGTAAATAGCTCCCCTTTAAACTGTCAGGTGGTTTAGCGTGGTTTAATGTAAAGTGCACTGCTCTAGAGAAACTTACCAAGTCAGATTGAAACACTCTCTCCCACCTTTCTCAACTGCCTTGTTGGAATTCCAGCCCCTTTCTCTATTACAAGATGATGTCATCTCGTAGCACAGTCTTTACTGCCCAGCAGTAGCTCCCCTTTAAGGTGTGAACTCGTTTGGCGTGGTCTGTTCTAGCGAAACTTATCAAGTCAGAAATGTTCACAGTGATAATCAATGGAACCAGATGTCAAAGCATTGAAAGGGCTTGTAACCTGCATTTCTATTCTTACCCGTTCCTTGTATTCTGCTCCTGATGTTTGTGCGGGTGTATTTTCCCTTTACAATCGGACATTAAATTCATTTTTTTGGCTGCGATGTTTTGTAGCAGTCCGGGCTGAACTGTTGTAGACTTAAATAACATAAATGTAATGTTCTCCATATTTCATTGGCCTAAAACATATTTCTGAAAAACATTTATGTCCTCCATCTTACCGTCATCCACATTACATACAAAAACTCAGAAGCTATGTGTGGCCTTTGTGTTGTAGACATAGTGACCCTGGTTCCCATCACTACCACTGCAAACAAATTCACAGATTCACTACAATTAGCCATTTCACACCAACCTCATTATCTTGTTTTTCTCATTTTAGTATTTGAAATATGCTGAAATTTTGGAAAGTCCTGTTTTTAAAAACCCACATGAGCCATGCTTGATAGCCATCATCAGAAAGATTTTGAACTTTGAACCAGTTTTTACTGATTCTTCACATTAATAAATTTTCCTCATTCATATCACTGCTAAACACAAACACGATTTCTATGGGATTTGCAATGTGATATTAGGGTTCAAGGACAGTTTTAGACACTCACATCTAAAGCTATATGAATCACGGTTTTCTGATGTGGTTTAAATGTGAATCCTTCAGAAAAAATACATAGGCTTATCCTGGTGTGGGTTCATTTCATTGTCTTCCATTTTCTCCCCTTACAAACTACTGGAGCGCTAATAACTCATTATTATGGAACATATTTGGACTGCTAAACATGAAGTAGCATTGCCACCCAGTGCCTTGCATGCCCAGATGGCAGGGTGCATTTTTTTTTCAACCATGGTAGTGAGTGAATAAGCTATAAGCAGGCACAAGGATCTGCTTCTGGTACACCAAACAACCTAAACCTAAAAATTCACTCAAGTTTTCACAAGTTTTCAGTTCAAAACGATGGGTGTGCACAATGGTTGGTCCCTCTTTGGTCTGTTGTAGTATGTGTTGTACTGTTTTGACCCATAACAGAAATCATCTATCAGTCAGCTACACTCTACAATACTCACAAAGAGCTCCACGGTAATTGGCACGGTGCTGTTCAGGGCAGGATTCCCTCCATCTCTGGCCATCAGAGTCAGATAGATCATCCCTCCTGGAACCTGCTCATAGTCTAAAGGTCTGTTCACCATGATCACTGAGAGAGAAAAGACAAAATGAAGTCAGAACACATAATGCAGCATAGCACTAAGGAGCAGGCCATGTATAGCGCTCTATACGCTTCCTCTAAATACACTTTCACACTTAAGAGCCTCCGATTCAATCCTATTCGTCACTGAGTGGCGGCGCAGCGGTCCTGCTGTAAGTCTGCTGTAATAGCATAGGTCACGGAGTGTACAGAAGTGAAGCAAATGCTAATCTTTGCCATGCAAGTGTGCATTAAATTGGCGTTAAAGAGTGTGAGCGGGATATTTTAGCCTGAGGGCCACATTACCTGCATAGCCTTCCACCATGGTAATGCTGAAATAACTCTGGAACTGCGAGGCATAGATGATGGAGTAGGTCAAGATGTTATTAGGGGGAGAGTCCTCATCAGTCGCCTGAGAAAGAGAGGGAGGGAGAGAGAGGAAGAGAGAACCTTAGAGCAGATGTACCCTGGATATCAAAAGTTTGGGGACACCTATTACACTGGTTGATTATTCATTAGGGCTGCCCTCTAGAAGTCGACGAGTCGATTCAGCAGTCGGAGACCCTTTAAGTCGACTCAGAATCTTCAAGTCGACTGACAACAGGGACTCGTAAAACAGAACTAAGCTTACAAAAATGCACAAGAACTTTAAGAATTTAAAAAGGCATTTTAGTAATTATTAAAAGGGGAATTATAAATATATATGTAAGTTCTAGCTGGGCTGTGATGCATGCTTGCTAAAAAATTTAATCCACGTGATCACGGTGGCGTTTCACCGTTGAAGGAAGCCAAAGCTGTGAAGCAGAGAAACACGGGGGAAGTGATGTCTCAGAAAAAGCCTGGAGGAGGTTTCGAAGAAGAGAATCTGAACCAATGAAACCGAATTCTGCACATCATTTAGTCAGACATCCAACAATGCTTCGCGCTTCGGCGGATGGCGATGGCTTCGGGCGGGAGAATAATTAAAGTTTTGGAAAGTAAACACCAGGTGGCAGTGTTCCGCAATGTCATCAAACTTCCCAATGAATTTAAAGTGGCAGCATTATTTATATTAAAAATGCATCAGCACTTCCTTTCGCGGATTGACAGTTTTACCGGGCCGTATCTGGCCCGCGGGCCGTATGTTGTGCACCACTGCTTTAGACCGTTTAGACATAACGGCTGTTTGCGGTGAAGGAGAAACGTACCGAAGACGTTTGTTTTATTATAATTCCATTATTTTAGAACCTACATTTACATTACATTACATTTATGGCATTTAGCTGACGCTCTTGTCCAGAGCGACTTACAAGGTTAATCATATTACAGGTAGGCCAATGTAGTGTTAGGAGTCTTGCCCAAGGACTCTTATTGGTGTAGCACAGCATAGTCACCTAGACTGGGATTCGAACCCCAGTCTCCCACGTGTGGTGTTGGCTCTGGGGAGGGTAGTGGTCTTATCCGCTGAGCTACACCAACCTAAATTGCAGATATTTATTTATTTGTTTACAGCTAAGATTATCTTTATTTAAAGATAAGTACAGTCACTTAATACACCTGCCGATAAACGTTAAATAATTATTTATTATAATAATTAAACGGTTTCAGGTTTACAATTCTTCTTTGCATCTAATAGTAATTTAAATATGGACTAATCTGGTTTTATTTAGCAGTTCATTATTTATGAGAGATGAAAGACGGAGGTTCTGAAGAAGCTTTTAAAAGTGAAATTAAAAAGACTATAAGCTATAAGCGCATGAACAAAAAAACATGAACGAATAGTCGAATTGTCGGCCAGGACGGGCGAATCCGATTCGACTGGCAAAATTCTGAGTCGGGTACAGCCCTATTATTCATATTCTTATTTTGCTTTGAAAGTTGAAGGCAAAGTAATAGCATGTGTAAATGCAAATGAGACATTCACATGTCAGACTGACAAAGCCCACTGTGATAAACATGTTCTGGAGGTTCTTTGTTACAGAAACGAGCAGGAGAAGCAATGTTGGGGGGCTTCATGTTCTCCTCCCTCTAAAGGTGAAAGATGTAGGAACGGCTTAACTGACCAGGACAGTTCTGGTGGTCAGTCTGGTCTTGCAATGTTGCTAGGAGCCCAGGTTTCCAGTTTGTTCCAGGTATTTTACTTTAACATTTGTCTTCCTAATGCTCATATCCAATACCCTCAGAAATAACTTGCACTTAATGGTTGTTGTGACTGGGAATATAATAAATAATACCCTGGCTTTTCTCAGATATAGCCCCCTTCCCACCCCACATCCAGCCACATGGCTTAGAGTTCTCTGCTTGGAGTTCTCACTGTCTGCATTACACTACTATGTGCAGAGCACCTCCAGTCATAATTGATGGGCAGTATTGGTAATTCATGATGACCCGACAGCGAAGCAGCACAGAAAGACGAGTGCAGCCATGCAATCTTTTTTCCGAAATCCAAAATCAGCATCATGAGAACACTCAGAATGTCAGGAAAGGTTACAGGTACACAATGTTGGAAACAGTGCCACATCGACAGGGCTAAAACGGTAAGCGACTGCAGTTTGACAGCCCTGTTAAGAAGAGAAAAACATGGCTGGCCTGTCAATCATCACCCAGCTCACAGCTCAAGAGTGTTATTAGGCTGCTGCGGCGGTGTAGAGACAATCAAATGCTGACACGATGTATTAAATGCTAACAAAGTGACACAAACACCAACACTGAAGCCTAACAAGGGCTGAAGGGTGAGATGATTGGATCGTGCCATGGTGATGTCTGGCCAATGAGAAAAGACAATGCTGAGCTTCATAATGAAGATTTAGAGCTTCCTCAAACTCAGTTATCTAAAAACAGCTGTGAAGTAAGCTACCTAAAAGCTTTTACAGTACTTCCTGTACATGAGATACTTAGGTTCAGTAACCAGTATACAACAGAGGGCAGAATTTATGGAAGTATGTATTACTGGTTGTTATAAAGTACATACCCCATACTCCATATGTATTACTGGTTGTCATAAAGTACATACCCCATACTTCATATGTATTACTGGTTGTCATAAAGTACATACCCCATACTTCATATGTATTACTGGTTGTCATAAAGTACATACCCCATACTCCATACGTATTACTGGGTGTCAGAAAGTACATACCCCATACTTCATATGTATTACTGGTTGTCATAAAGTACATACCCCATACTCGATACGTATTACTGGTTGTCATAAAGTACATACCCCATACTCCATACGTATTACTGGGTGTCAGAAAGTACATACCCCATAATCCATATGTATTACTGGTTGTCATAAAGTACATACCCCATACTCTATACGTATTACTGGTTGACATAAAGTACATACCCCATACTCCATACGTATTACTGGTTGTCATAAAGTACATACCCCATACTCCATATGTATTACTGGTTGTCATAAAGTACATACCCCATACTCCATATGTATTACTGGTTGTCATAAAGTACATACCCCATACTCCATATGTATGTATTACCCCATACCCCATGGTTGTCATAAAGTACATACCCCATACTCCATATGTATTACTGGTTGTCATAAAGTACATACCCCATACTCCATATGTATTACTGGTTGTCATAAAGTACATACCCCATACTCCATAGGTATTACTGGTTGTCATAAAGTACATACCCCATACTCCATATGTATTACTGGTTGTCAGAAAGTACATACCCTATACTCCATAGGTATTACTGGTTGTCATAAAGTACATACCCTATACTCCATATGTATTACTGGTTGCCATAAAGTACATACCCCATACCCCATACGTATTAGTGGTTGTCAAAATGTACATGGTCCAGGACCACATGACTTTTGGCATCTGGAGGAACTATAAAACTCAAAGAGGCATGACACAGATAATAACAAAGCAAAAATGGCATCTAAGGGAGAGTCACGAGGGGGTAAACCATCAGTGAAAGGAACACAAAGGATCATCCTGCAATTGCCAAAACATTTTGACTATTGGGACAATATTCTGTGGACTGATGAGCCAGAGATAGAACTTCTTGGAAGACATGGGTCCCATTACATCTGGGATAAAGCTAACACCGCAATCCACCATAAGAACATCATACAACAGTGAAACATGCTGGTGGTGGTGTAATGGCCTGAGGCTGCTTCGTTTCTGCAACACCTGGGGGTTATTGGGGACCATGACCCATAACAACAAAGGAAGAAAATGAACAAAATGAAGGTTTTGGAGTGGCTGAGTCAAAGTCCTGACCTGAACCCCACTGAAATGTTACGGCAAGATCTTAAACAGGCAGGTTATGATTGAAAGCCCTGCGATGTCGCTGGATTAAAACAATTCTGGACGTTGGGAGGATATGTCCTCCACAGCGCTGTAAAACACTCATCACACTTCGCAGTTGTTACTGTCAAGAGTGGCACATTGAGTTATTAGGTTTATGCTTTTTCGCATGGGTGATGTGGGTCTGGAATAAATCTTTATCTTCAGTAAAATGGAATGTTTATATAAAAGCTATGTGTTGTCTTTGTCTTATATTATATATTGTATTAGCTATGTATTTGCAATAGATATGAGTTGTGATGATGAGATACAGTCGTATGCAGAAGTTTGTATAAAGGAGGAGACAGAGGACATGAGCCATGTAAAACATACAGAGTCAAAGCCAGTCTGTCTTCCCCGCGGTGCCTCGGCAGCGTCCCGGAGGAAGACAGAGACATCTAATTGTTTCTACACTGTAAATGTGTGGGTAGTGTTGAAGTTGCAAATATTTCTTTCCAGCCTCCACTCACTCTGTTCTAGCCACACACTCGTCCCTCCTTAGTTTTGCTGATTCGGCATTCTCAGTGTGGAGACACTCGTTTCTCGATATGGTATTAATAACCACAGCCTTTACACTCTCACACACACACACACATCATATCACAAGATACAGGCGGTTCATCACACCTGACAACACTCCCATACACACACACACACGCATACACACACACACACACACACACACACACACACACACACACATACACACACACACACACACATAAGCACAAAAACACAAGTGTGGGGACATTACAATCCCGGCAACATTACCTTACCCTACACCTGCCCTAACCCTAATCCTAACCTTACCCCACCCATACAAGATACAGGCGGTTCCCACAACCCCAACACTCCCATACCCTTAACACTACACACCACACCACACACACACACACTCTTACCACTACACCACAAAAACATGTACCCTAAACCCAGCACTAACCTTTAACCTTACCCTACACCTGCCCTAACCCTAATCCTAACCTTACCCCACCCATACTCTTACCCTAACCCCAACATTACCCTTAACTTACCCCACCCATACTCTTACCCTAACCTTAACATTACCCTAAACCTGCACTAACCCTAAACTTACCCTAATCCTAACCTTACACCACAATACTCTTACCCTAACCCCAACATTACCCTTAACTTACTCCAACCATACTCTTAACCTAACCCCAACATTACCCTTAACTTACCCCAACAATGCTCTTACCCTAACCCCAACATTACCCTTAACTTACTCCAACCATACTCTTACCCTAACCTTACCCCAACCATACTCTAAATGTACCCTAATCCTAACCTTACCCCAATCATACTCTTTCCCTAACTTCAACATTACCCTTAACTTACACCCAACCATACTCTAAATAACTCTGCATTAACCCTACATTTACCCTAATCCTAACCTTTCCCAACCACTTACCCTAACTTTACCCTTAACTTACATTAACCTTACCTTTAATCTTATCCCAAACTTAACCTTATCCTGAACCTAGCCTAACACTTAACTTTACCCTAATATGCACTAACCCTAAACTTACCCTAACCGTAACCATATCCAACTATACTCTTACCCTAACCTTAACCATACCCTAAACCTGTACTAATCCTAAACTTATCATAAACCTGTACTAATCCTAAACTTATCATAAACCTAACCTTACTTTTGCCTTACCCTAACCATACCCTACACTTTCTGTAATTCTACCCTAACCATTCTCTTACCCTAAACTAATCCTAACCCTAACATTACTCTTAACTCATCACCCTTACTCATCACCCTTACCTTACCTTATCCTTGACCTTGCCACAAACTTACATTTACCCTAAACCTACCTTAATCACAACCTTAGCCTTAACTCTAACTCAAACCCTAATCCAAACCTTACCTTAACTTTGCCCTAACCATAACCCTACATTAACCATGAACTTAACCTTACTCTGACCTTAACATTTAATGCTTTACATATGCTGGTCCCAGGAGAATGAAAGATCCCCACAATGTCCGGTATATGAACAGGGTCTGGTCGTCATAATGTTACATAAACCTATGCTTCCTACAGGTTTGTCTTCCCATATTTGTGAAGACATCTGCAAGTTTCTATTGATGCTTGTATCATTGTGAAAACTACCTAATACTTCATCTACACCCAACCCTAACCCCTAACCTTTTCAAAATGGCTGCTTTTCTGCTCTATTAGATTTTCAGGATTGTCATGAAAACTGCACATCCTCAAGTGAGGAACAGCAAAGTGTCAAAAAGCAGTCCTAGTGTCTCATACTTGTGAGGACATATGGTCTTCATGAACATGGCACTACAGGAACACACAGGTTCAGTCTGGGGGGATCTGGCTGACATTTATGTTGCTCAACTGTTTGCAAAAGTCTACAGGAAGCTGGACCAACAGCTCTGAAATAAAAACACCAGAGCACATATAGCACAGCTTTACGTACAGCACCGTGTCCTCTGAGGGGAAAATAGCACAGAAAGGCTCGAGATACTTCCTGTAGCTTTCTGATGCTTGTGGGCAAAGTTTAAATTCAGAAAATCACATGGTGATTGAGGCTGTTCTGACCACAGGAGTTGCATGTAAATGAAGACATAGACAGACTTAAAACAGCTGCAAGACAAAGAACATCCTCAGCTTCCTCTGACGTGTAACACACTTCTAGAAGGCAGAATAGCAATCCAGCTGACTGTCTCAAAATCCTCAGACCAAGTGCAGACACTGGAGCCTGGCTGCTCTCTGAGTGTTTTGCTCATACTGGCACTTTGTTCCTGTTTCCAAACCTCAAGATAAGGAAGAGAAACTTACAAACAGCAGCTCATACCGTAGACAAAATTGCTTGGCACATTGCTCGACATTGTACACGCCTACACACAACCACAAGAGCAGCCTCGAGCACCCACAAGAAACAAACTTGGGGAGACATAAGATGATCATATGCCTATGAACCTCTAAAAGCCAACATCACCCCCTAGTGGAGAGTTCTCAACCATAAGACCAGAAGATGCTGTTACAAGTGATCAACAAAAAGCTGTGCACTGATTCATTACTCTACTGTAATGATCAAATAACTACTCATTTCATTTTAAAGACATTATAAGGCATTTATATCTGAAACCTGTCGCTCAGTTGCACAGGACACCAGTTATCATTTACACTCACTGTTAAGTAATAGCTGCACCCAGAAATAAACAATAATCCGACTGGAATGAAACTTGCTGGGTAGGTTTTAAATTGGGCCGCACACGTGACATAAGCAGGGATGGACCTTCACTGTACCTCACTGACTATGTTAAGGTTGTCCTGTTGTGAATGCTTTCCATTCTAACAACTGCTGTTGTGTTTGGTAGGATCCTTCGCATCCTTTGAAGCCATGGTTTGTCCGACATGCAGGGAGGGACCCAACAGCCAAGTCTACAGATATTCAGAGAGCAGTGGTGTCCTCCATGAGTCATCGTGTTAGTGCCAGCACCATTGGCAGACTCCTGCATGATACAGGACTACATACAAGCAGACTGTTATGGCATATACTCTTAACACCACGTCGACATCACCAAAGACTGCCATGGTGATGTAGAGTAGAGTGAATCAGAATGGCAGCGTCCAGAAAGGCCTGCTGTCACTTCACCTCCACCCACAATATGCATGTGTGAGAATGTTCAAGCTGCATGGGATGGATTATTACAGGACACCATTAGGATCCTCTACAACTCCATGCCAAGACGTCTGGCATGCTGCGTTAGCAAACATGGCGGTCCAATGCCGTACTGAGAGACACTACTGAATCAATTTTACCCATATGAGTCCAAATCTATCATCATTTATTGATCCTGGTACCCTTTATCTTCCTTCCCAATAGCACTGCGATCCCACACTTGGTGGAACTCTTCTCAAATGAAGAGTGCATCAGCAGCCAAACAGAAACACTCGGCATCAACGTGAGAGTCTGCTGGTGGTGTTTCCTTTCCTTATATCAGGTTTTGAACTCACCCTCACTCTGGCCACCTGCTGAGGGGCTTGCTCATTCTCCATCAGGGAGCCCATGTAGGCGTCCTTCTGGAAGACAGGTTGGTTGTCATTCACATCCATCACGTTGACGCGAAGGCGACCTGTAGTTTCCTCTCCTCCTCCGTCTCGGGCAAGTATGGTCAGAGTGTAGCGGCGCATCAACTCGTAATCCAGCCGGTCTTTCAGAGTCACCCAGCCTGTGTTAGCATCCAAGGAAAACCTGTGGGTGGGGTGAAAACAGGCAATCAGATAGGATGAACAACTGGGGCAGCCCTGATATGCACAATCTAGGCCGTTTTCACACAAGGCCTTTCTTCTGGCCCCTGGACAATGTGCTCTGCAAGTTCGATGTGTTTTTGATCAAGTATGAAATCTGTTGTCAGGTATGGGTGAGGTCCAATAGACTGATCTCTGGCCCTGTCTCCAGTAAACTCTGGTGTGGTCTCCTGCACATGTGGAAGCTACCCGCACATGGTGTTGCGTGATTGGTTCATTTTGTAACATGACTGCTTCAGCTTATCATTGTATATTAGGAGCACCATGGAAATCTCCAGCATGGCTAATAACCTACTCATACGGGAACGGCTTCTTCGTTTGCAGGTGCTCCTGCATGGTGAAACGGCATGTATGCAAAAACTGCTATCCTTGGCTGCTTGAGTGTCTGTATGATGAGTCCCTATCCCCAAACAAACCCAGAACTGGTCCTAGCTACGAACTTGAATATCTGGGATGTCCTTAGTGTTTTCTTTGCTCGACTAAGGCGCTATTTCAGTGCACTTGTTGTTAATGTATGACGAATGGGCCCGGTTCTTATCAGAAACACAGCCACTAAATGGCCATATCTGAGGCCCAGACACACCTATTAAACCAAAGTGTGTCTCTGAAACATTTTTAAGATAAACTGCTGGGTAACGGCACTACCATGCTAGCCTTTACATTGCTGCTGTGTGCTGATACTGAGTATATGTAATTCTGCTGTCGTATTATTCAATTCCAACACGTAAATGGAGCATTAGAGGAATTAGGTCCATGCATGCCGAATGAATGATGATGCAATATCTCCGAATAGTGATCGAGGGTGAAATGTCAGAGGATGGTAATGTATGATAATCTCACTGGTCTGGCTCATCGCTGAAGAAGTAGCGCACCACGCCGAATGTTCCAATGTCATTATCCGTAGCCTGCAGAGAGAGAGAGAAAGTGAGGGAGAGAGAGAGAGAGAGAGAGAGAGAGAGAGAGAGAGAGAGAGAGAGAGAGAGAAGAGAGAGAGAGAGAGAGAGAGAGAAGAGAGAGAGAGAGAGAGACAGACAGAGAGAGAGAGAGACAAAGAGAGAGAGAGAGAAAGAGAGAGAGACAGAGAGAGAGAGAGAGAGAGAGAGAGAGAGACAAAGAGGGAGAGACAGAGAAAGGAGAGAGAGAGAGAGAGAGAGAGAGAGAGAGGGAGAGAGAGAGAGAGTAAGAGAGAGAGAGAGAGACAGAGAGAGAGAGAGAAAGAGAGGGAGAGACAGAGAGGGAGAGACAGGGAGAGAGAGAGAGAGAGGGAGAGAGAGAGAGAGAGAGAGAGAGAGAGAGAGAGAGAGAGACAGAGAAAGTAAGAGAGAGAGAGTAAGAGAGCGAGAGAGAGAGAGAGACAGACAGACAGACAGACAGACAGACAGACAGACAGAGAGAGAGAGAGAGAGAGAGAGAGAGGGAGAGAGACAGAGAGAGAGAGACAGAGAGAGAGACAGAGAGAGAGAGAGAGAGAGAGAGAGAGACAGAGAGAGAGAGAAAGTAAGAGAGAGAGAGAAAGTAAAAGGGAGAGAGAAAGTAAGAGGGAGAGAGAAAGTAAGAGAGAGAGAGAGAGAGAGAGAGAGAGAGAGAGAGAGAGAGAGAGAGAGAGAGAGAAAGAGAAAGAGAGAGTGACAGAGAGAGAGAGAACAGGTGGGTAAATGGAATACAAAAGCAGTTCACCATAAGAGGCCATGCACTGCTGCAGTCACCAAACCCCACTACTTTATCTATCTACTTAACCATTAGTAACTGCAGGTAGTGCCAAAATAATAGTTTTTAAATATGTATGAATTGCTATTACCTATGCACGTTCATTTGCATTCTTAATGATCCATTCATTTATTAATTCGTCCATTCATCCCCTAAGTCACTTATCCTTCTGGGTCACGGGGAGTGCTGGAGTCTACCCCAGATCTCATTGTGTGGAAGGCAGCAAACACCCTGGACAGGTCTGCAGTCCATCACAGGGCGGACACACAGTCATACACATCCACACACAGTCACACCTAGGGGGCAAATCACCTGACCACACATTTTGGGACTGTGGGAGGAAACCCACACAGACGATGCCCTGGCTACAAATCATAAGCCACGCCCCTCTCATTGTGAGGCGGGAACACTTTGCACTGCATCATGGTTCCGCCCCATATTCAGTCATTATGCATACATACATTTTATTATTATTATATATTGATCATTCAGTGCTCATGATGAAAAGCTTACATGCTCGCAGGCTTTCTTTAACCAAATATCCAGGAAATTAAACTGAACTTTAAATCCTACTCCACTGACCCCACTGTGTATTAATAACTGTAGCCAAAAGTATCTGGTAACTCTTGACCAGTGCTGCACATCAGCTTGGAGGAATTCTACTGGTTGGTTTCCACATATGAACAGCTCACTACAGGCCCTTCCACAACATCTCTTCTGGATTAAGGTCAGGACTTTGACCTGGCCAGTTAAAACATTACCTTCTTCCTCAACTGTTCGTTGGTAGAATGATATGAGTGCTTAGGATTGTTGTCTAGCTACATGATCCACATTCTCTTGGGATGCCGTTCATGGGTCGATGTTCTTTAAGAATTACCTGTGGCAAGAACTCACTGCCTCGTCAACAATGTCAAGCAGGCCCAGCCTAGTCCTAGCAAAACAGGGCCAAACCATAAAACTACCACCACCATGTTTCACAGATGGAATAAAGTTCCTGTCCTGGCATGCAGCGTTTTCCTTTCTCCAGAGATGATGTTTTTTATTTAAAACGAAAAGTCTTAAAAAGTAGACAATCAGAACCCACTTAAAACAATTTAAGCAAAATATGATAATTGGTGGTTTTGTAAAAAATATGATCCAATATTACAATTGTGCTTGGGGTCATTGTCTTGCTGCATGACAGGTGCGCTCTTAAGATTCAGTTCAAAGCTATATGTCCTGATATCTTCCTTTAGAATAAGCTGGTGTGATTCAGAATTCACTGTTCTTTCAAAGATGGCAAGCTGTCCTGGCCTAGATGCAGCGAAACAGGGCTTAACCATGACACTACCACCACCATGCTTCACAGATGGAATAAAGTTCGTATCCTAGAATGTTGTCCTTTCTCCAGACATAACGCTTCCCATTTAGTTCATCTGTTCACAAAACACATTTCCAGTTGACCTCTGCACCATGTCCATGTGATCTTTAGCATCAACAGTGTGTCTGCAGATCGACCAATCAAAATAAGAATGAGCTTTAGAATAAGATGTTTGGTTGAAGAGCCCATAAAGACCATGCACGTGCATGTACTGGTGTGTGCGACAGTAGTGCTGACCCATTGATAGGATTGTTTATCAATGGATATGGAGTTAGTGCTTGAAAGACTACAGAGTGTTTAGTTCCACATGATTAACAATGAAACACACACACACACACACACACACACACACACACACACAAACACAAACACACACTCAGTGTCCAGAGCAGAAGGGTCTCTTACCAGATGGCTGTGGACTCGCCGCCCTGTCCTCCACTCTCACAACAACAGATGCACACACTCTCACAACGACCATCAATGTGTTTGTGTGTGTGTGTTCTGGTGTGAGCAGTCATTTCAGTCATGCACAGCGTGGGAAGAGAACCTGCATTATGCTTCGAGTGTATTTACGGCAATAAATAAAACGCACAGAGACAACAGGCGACTATTACAGCAGCTCATTCTACAGCCACAGCTGTGGGCTAAAACAGACTCTCTACAGCTCTGACATTTCTTCCTTCTACCACAATAAGACTCTCCATTCATCATCCACGCAATACATTCACATACATATACAATGTTACAGCATATCGTCGCTGTCCAAAGAAAAACAGGTATCTCCAAAATGGCAACTTTACAGGAGAGGCCAAAAACCTCATGTAATTTGAATGGAAGTCAATGGAACCAGATGTCTTTCCAAGCAGTTTTGGGCCGTTTCTGTTGGTCCGTTCTTCATGAAATTGGCACACAGAATAAAGAGCAGATTGTGTGATCAAATGAGGCATAAAAGTAAAAATCAACAAAAATGGAGATACATGTTTTTCTTTGGACAGCAACGATATGTATATAATCTCACTGAGGTTCACCTACCTTGTATCTGCACTCACTGTCAAATCAATCAGCTTCATTTACCATATATGTGCTCTCTGCACCTCTACCATAACAGACTGTAGTCCATCTGTTTCTCTGTATACTTGTTATCCTGTTCTTCAATGGTCAGGACCCCCACAAAACCACCACAGGACCACCACAGAGCAGATATTATGTGAATGGTGGATCATTCTCAGCACTGCAGTGACACTGACGTGGTGGTGGTCTGTTAGTGTGTGTTGTGCTGGTGTGAGTGGATCAGACACAGCAGTGCTGCTGGACACCAGAGTGTCTGCGGTACACCTATGGCCAGCTTCCTGTGACCGATGATGAAAGACTAGAGGACAGCTCATCTGCTGCTGCACAGTTTGTGATGTATATCCTTTAGTCCTTCATCTGTGGTCAAAGGATGCGGCCCACAGGATGCTGCCCACAGGACGCTGTACCACAGGACGCTGTACCACAGGACCCTGTACCACAGGACGCTGCCCACAGGACGCTGTACCACAGGAAGCTGCCCACAGGACGCTGTACCACAGGACGCTGTACCACAGGACGCTGCCCACAGGACGCTGTACCACATGACGCTGCCGACAGGATGCTGTACCACAGGACGCTGTACCACAGGACACTGTACCACATGACGCTGCCGACAGGATGCTGTACCACAGGATGCTGTACCACAGGACGCTGCCCACAGGACACTGTCCCAAAGGACGCTGCCAACAGGACGCTGTACCACAGGACGCTGTTCGCTGGATAGTTTTGGTTGGAGGATGATTCTCAGTCCAGCAGTGACACTGAGTTATCTAAAGGCTCCTCTCGTGCCAGTGCAACACATATTAACAGGTGGTGCCACGTGAGTGTCACTGCAGTGCTGAGAATGATCCAGCACCCACATAATACCTGCTCTGTGGTGGTCCTGTGGGGGTCCTGACCATTTAAGAACAGGGTGAAAGGGGGGCTAATTAAGTATGCAGAGAAACAGATGGGGCATACAATCTTTCACACAAAGTACTCTCTCTCTCTCTCTCTCTCTCTCTCTCTCTCTCTCTCTCACTTTCTCTCTCTCTCCTTTTCTGTCTCTCTCTCACTCTCACTCTCTCTCTCTCTGTCTGTCTTTGCCTCTTTCTCTATTCTTTACCATCATTCCGCAGTGCCATTTATTAGTACTGTAGTGCTGTTTGTGAGTGCAGGCTAGTGTGTCTCTCTGTATGGTTCTACAGGGGGAGTGATGAGGGTGGTCTGACAGAGCTGGCTTTTAAGTGTGGAGATGTGTGTCATGTTCTTCAAGGATGTAGCAGAAGATAGATTCAGCTTACTCTGTCCGTGGAAACACACCCACACCCACACCCACACACACACTCAATCCTAAACACAGAAAACACAAACACACTCTGATACAGTACATCTCTCTCTCTCTCTCTCTCTCTCTCTCTCTCTCTCTCTCTCTCTCTCTCTCTCTCTGATGTATTGGCGGTGGATGGTGTGTGTTGTAATGGAGTTCCACTCGAGTGCTTGTGCAGTTGGTTTACTGGGTTGCGGGGCAGAATGCTGCAGTGCTGTCAGTAACACTATTAG
The DNA here is from genome assembly GCA_024036415.1 of Prochilodus magdalenae. Taxonomy (NCBI): domain Eukaryota; kingdom Metazoa; phylum Chordata; class Actinopteri; order Characiformes; family Prochilodontidae; genus Prochilodus; species Prochilodus magdalenae. The sequence continues at coordinate 40,287 of JAMWET010007619.1, read as the reverse complement.
TGACAATGATTCAGCTCTGCTCCAGTGACGACCTCATACTGTGTGTATATATGAAAAGTGTCACCAGTCGGCAGTTTATGGCGGTCACTTGCTTGAACCCTGAAAGTTCATAAGCGCAGTTGGCAGCCGGACAGCAGAAAACATTTCGCATTCCAGTCACGGACGACAGCTTGCGGACCCTCCCTGATCTGCCCCAGCTCCAGTTCCACCCACTCGTTACTACATACCCTTTCCATATCTAAGACTCATTAGCACCTGTATGTTGTTGCTGTGAAGATTTGACTGCATTCAGCCACAACAGTAGTAACAGTTAGAGTAACAGTTAGTTAGGACAGGCATTGATGTTGTTTGATCAGTCTTGGATCACTATAGCTCATGCCAAATGTACTGGATGGAGCTCCAGAGAATGCAGTTCCAATGCTCCATGGTCCAGTGCTAGGGATCGTTATACCACTCTAGCCCATGCTTGGTATGTGGCATGGTCACCTGAGGCTCATGTGCGGGTGCTCCAGGACGTCCCATTCTCCATGCTTTTCCATTGAGATTCTATAAGCTGTGGGTGCATTTGAACTGCTGTTTCAGCAGGTGAGCTTTAATGCAGCTGAAGTCACTAATAAGAAAAGGTGTCCAGAAACTGTTGGACCCATGCATAGATCCCATCTCTGCAACTTATTTAAATTCACAGCATTTGACTCGTATCTTATTAAAACTCTTCATGTTGTCATGTTCTCTCAAGCCCCTAGAATAAAGTTGTTGCCAACCTGTTGATGCAGGAAGTCAAATACCCTCACCATCCAAAGGAATAGCTGCACCCAGACGGGATCAGCCCACAGGAATGAAACTTGGTGGGTAGGTTTGACATTGGGAGACATGCTCATGGTTCTGGTTTCACGTTTGGCCGTGCATGTGCCGTAAGCAATGATGGGCCTCATCAGTGTATTCACCCAACATCCACAACTGCAGACGTTGAGCGAGCAGTGATGCCCTCCATCCTGTTAGTGCCAGCACCATTCACAGACGGATGCGCGACGCAGTGACGGCCCGTAAACCCACGTGCTTGATCATGTAGCTGTGTATTGTATTCTGGTTATGTAACTATATGTTATTATTTCTTTAATGTAAATATGATGCACAGCAGAACAGACCGCTTGGTATTTGTATCCCTCAGAAATGGAGTTCTAAAATGGGTGGATGACTTCGCTCCCTCCCTCCCTCCCTCCCTCACCCTCTATCTTTCTTCTTCCGTCCCGCCCTCTCTATCACTCCTCCATGCTTCCCTCCTCACTCCATACCTCCTTCCGCTTCTCTATTCCTCCTGCTCCTCCTATCATGACCTGCATATTCTCTATTCTCTTCTCTCTCTGTCTCTCTCTCTCTCTCTCTCTCTTTCTAAGTCTCTCAGAAGTACCTCACTCCTACTCTCTCCTTGTTACATTTCCTTCCCCTCTATTCGCCTTTTCCCCTCTCTCTCTCTCTCTGGTTGACTGACAACTCCATAAGTGATGATAGCACTGAGGGTGTTAGCGTGACAACAGCAGCTGCAACAACAGAGGAGCTAATACAGAAAAAAGAGAGAGAAGGTGAGAGAGAGAGCGAGCGAGTGAAAAGAGAGACAAAGTATAGAGAGAGGAAATGAGGTGAGAAAGAGAGAAAGATAGAGTAAGTAGAGGGAGATAGAGAGAGAAAGAGGGAGAGAGAAACAGGAAAAGAGAGGGGAGACCGCATGAGGTAGGTCAAAGGACAGAGATAGAAAAGAAGGGAGGAGTAGAGAGAACAACAGAGTAAAAAAGAACAAACTAGGTGAGAAGAGAAAGACAAAAAGGAAGAATAGAGGCAGGAAAGGCAGTCACAGAAAGAATAAGATGGAATGATGGAAAAAGGAAGAAAAACAAAATGATAGAGAGAGCAAGAGATAGAATTATCATATTAAGAAGAGAGAGTAAAGAGAAGAGAAAAAGAAAGAGTGATGGAAGAAGAGAGTGAGAGAGAGAGAGAGAGAGAGAGAGAGAGGAGAAGAAAAGAATAAAAAAAAGAGTAAATTAAAAGAAAGAAAGAAAGAAAGAAAGAAAGAAATAGAGATAGGGTAGAAAGTAAAGAGTAGGCAGAGAGGGAGAGAGTGGAAAGAGAGAAACTAGAGAAAGAAAGAGAGAAAGAAAGGAAAAGACAGTGGAGAAAGCAGGAGGGACATCAAGACACAGATAGAGCAAAAGAACAGAAGAGAGAAAGAGAAGAGAACGTAGGAAAACGAGAGAAACAATATAGTGAAATAGTCGTAGAGAGAAAGGAAGAGAGGAAGAACAGAGGCAGTAAGGACAGACACGAAAAGAGAGATGGAATGATGTAATAACGAGACGAAAAAAACAAAATGAGAGCAAGACTGATTAGAGGTAGGGAACAGAGAGGAGGAGAGTGATAGAACTACAAAAGAGATAGAAAGATGGCAGGAAAAAAAGACCATCACTGTCTTTCTCTCTCCACCTGTTTGCTCGATCACCTGACAGGACGTCCTGCTCTCTTTAGCGGGAGGAGGTGTGAGAGGTCAGATAAAGCAGAGGGTGACGGTGGAGAGAGATATGACCGTGGACGGAGGGAGGGGAGCGGCCTCTGCTGCTCAGTCTGAATAGACCCCACTGAGTTTGAGTGACAGATGCTAAACGATGTTTGTCCTCAGACATAAACGGGTGACAAACAGAGGGAGAGTGAGGCCCGTGAGCGCGCTCGGAGAGGACCGTCCAGAACGCGGCCCTGCAGCAGCGGAATATGCTGAAACGTGGAACCTGTCCAGAAACAGCACAATGAGCTTCATTCTACCTGTCATACTGTAATCAGAGCCCGGAATCTGACTCTCCCCGTCTGTCGCTTCCTGATACCCCGCTAGGAAAGCCTGCCTCCATCACTCCTGACACGTCCAGGAGGCTTCAGGGGTCCAAACTGAATCTCTGACAGGCTTGCTTATTGAATTCATGAACTATGGGATCTGTTTTGGCAACAAATATGATCAGCCATCTTTAAGATCACGCCCAGACGTCTAAGGAAACACCACCACACTACTCTTAATTAACCCTATCTCGTCCATGTTGCTGGCTGTGTCTCCAGTGCTTCATATCTCCATATAAGACCCACCGAAACCAGACATGTCGCACTGCACAGCTAACACAGCATGGAACGCGTCATGTAGCAGCACGGTTAAACATCGAGCTCCTGTTCATCTTTCATTTCACTCATGGTAAAACTTTCATTTACTGAACCTACTACAGCTGGTACACTCGTCATCAGGTACCAGCACCCAATAGCAGCACCCAGAAGGAATCAACCGACAGGGATGAAACATGGTGGGTAGGTTTGACATCATGAGACATGCCATCTCAACCTTCACGTTCGGCCGCACATGTGATGAAAGCAAGGGCGAGTCTTTTCGCTGTACCTGGCTGACCCAACAGCCCCGATGGCAGACATACAGCGAGCAGTGGTGTCTTCCATGAGTCATCCTGTTAGTGCCAGCACCGTTGGCAGACGGCTGCACCACGCAGGACTACATGCACGCAGACCGCTACGGCGACTGCGCTTAACACCACGCCATCGTCACCAAAGACTGCCATGGTGTTGTGCCAGTGAAGCTGGCAGAAGAAGGCACCGTGGTCAAAAAAAACGGAAGAAAAAAAAAAGGTCACTGTTGTCAGTCGACTTGAAGGGCCTCAGTCGACTTAAAGGGTCTCCGACTGACGATTCGAATCGTCTACTTCTAGAGGGCAGCCCTAGTTTGCACTATGTTTACATTCACACATCGGAGTCTGGAGAAACGCAATCTCGTTCAGCTTTGCACTCCTGTTGTAAAGTCTGAATGACGAAGTTCACTTTGACTTTGACTATATGGTTTGTGTGCTCTGCCCACCGTCTAGTGACTGGTGGTGTTATCCCCCACTAACAAATAGGCAAAGTGCAAAATGCAAGGCATTTAGTTTATCACAGGAAGTGACATCACATGCCTATGACGGTATTTCCTCACTCCTAGATGCACTGAGCGATTTCCAAGTGCAGTTTAAAGCACAAAGCAAAACGAAACAACCAGCCAGCGAGGAAGACCGCTCCTCTTCTCATCCACCAAGCACTTAGTCTATCCAGGTTAGCTGTTAGGACTACCCTTTCCAGAGTTAGCCCTTAAAGGCTGCTGGCCCAAACAACATACCTGGCTGAGTGTTCATTAGATATGCTCACTCTCGTGTCTCTGAGCCAGGTAGTTTTTCCGAAGTGCTCCAAACAACTAGCATCATTCCAAACTGCCTGGGTGACTACCGAGCCGCAACGCTCATTCCAGTCATCATGAGGCGCTTTGAGTGGTTGGTAATAAAACACATAAGGAGCAGACTTCCTTCCACACTGGATCCATCTGAGTTTGTGTATTGCTCTAACCAGTCCACAGAGGATGCCATTACCTCTGCCATTCACCTCTCACTGACCCAGGTGGATAGAAAAGACAATTATGTTAGAATGTTGCTCATAGAGTTTAGATCAGCTGTCAACACAATCATACCACAGCATCTTATAGGACAGCTGAGCTTGCTGGCCATGAAAACCTCTGTAACCAGATTCTGGGCTCTGTGACTGGAAGACCTCTGTCAGGATTGGTACGGTGGTAGGACCACCTTTACCATTACCCCATGCCACTATTTCCAATAGCTGTGCTGTAAAGGATAGCTCAGATCACAATCTCAAGTTTGCTGATGATACTACAGTGGTGGGTCTTAGCATCAACAGTGAGGAGTCAGAATACAGGGAGCAGTTGGAGAGACTGTGATCACTCCCAACTGCACACCAATGGTTCAATCAAAAGCTCCAAGTTCCTTGGTATGCACATCACCGACAACCTCACCTGGACCTTCAACACCACCTGCCCGGCAGCGACTTCACTTCCTGTGAAGAATGAAGACAGTAAACCTCCTTCCATTCTCATACCATTCTATGTGGGGCAGTAGAGAGCATCCTGGCCAGCTGCCTCATTGTCTGATATGGAAACTGCATTTTGAGGACAGCTGAGAAGGACATTGGGTGTCTTTATCCAACATCCACACCTCCTACCACAAGTTCAGCATCTGCAAAAGTCTTTGAGAGCACCCTGAATCTTCTATCTGGAACGTACCAGAACCCAGTTCCACCACCACCAGACTACGCAGCTTCACCACAAAGGTGGTCAGATTACTGTATGCCTGATGCTCCAAGCACTGCTCCCTCAACTAGGTGCAATCTTCCTGTTACAGTGATCAATCCTGTCACAAGTACCGCTAGTTCA
>JAMWET010007619.1:27500-30000 GCA_024036415.1 Prochilodus magdalenae | reverse complement strand
ACACACACGCACACACATACACATACACACACGCACACACACATACATACACACACACACACACACACGCACACACACATACACACATACACACACACACGCACACACACACACACGGACATACACACACACACATACCTACACACGAGCTCAGACACATGCACACACACACACACATACACACATACATACATACATGTCAACACACATGCAGCCGCTCGCACACATACACACCAACAACTGCATGAAAAATGTGATAAAACCATCCACAGAAGCACAAAGGCAAACTCACACACACACACACACACACACACACACATACACACACATATACACACACACACATACACACACACACACACACACACATACACACACATATACACACATATACACACACACACACATATTAGTGGGTGAGAGATGAGCATTCTAACAGACTGCGAGAGAGTGATAAGAAAATGAGTCAAACAAAGTGATTGGAGGGGAAGGAGGGAGGATAAGAAGAAAAGGATGAGTAAACATACGGACAGAGTGAGAGAGAGAGATTAAGAAAGAAAAGGGAAGGGAAGAAGTAACTCTGAGCTCATGCTTTCTACAACTGACATCCGAGAAAAAAAACGAGATAGAGGAGGAGAAAACGACAAGGGAAAATGTGGAGTGGAAGAAAAGAGGAATGAAATAGCTAAGAAAATTAATATACGGATTGAGAAAGAGAGAGAGAGAAACTGAGGCAGTGAGAGACTGGAAAAGAAAGTGAGAGAGAAGACAGTAGAGAGTAGAAAGTGAGTGAGGGTGAGAGAGACAGAAAAGTTAATGAGAAAGAGAAAGAGAAGAGAGAGGAGGTACAAAGACAAAGAGGTACAGTTGGGTAGAAGAAGAAAGACAGGCATTTAGAGAGCAAGATACAGATGGACAGGTGAGAAATAGAGATGAGAGAGAGAGAGAGAGAGAGAGAGAGAGTGAGAGAGAAACAGAGAGAGCAAGGATGAGGTACAGAGGATAGAGGATGAGAGAAAGACAGCAAGACAGATACAGAGAGAGAGAAAGGATAGTTACAGAGAGACACAGTGAGAGAGATGGAGAGAGGGGATGAGAGAGAGATACAGGCTGAGAGAGAAAAGGAGAGTGAGAGAAGAGAAGAGAGATACAGAGATAAAGAGAGAAAGAAAGGATAGGTACAGAGAGGCAGAGGATGAGAGAGATACAGAAAGAGAGATAAAGAGAGGGGATGAGAGAGTTACAGTAAGAGAGGTAGAAAGAGGGATGAGAGAGGTAGAGAGAGGGACGAGAGATATACAGTGAGAGAGGTAGAGAGAGGGATGAGAGAGATACAGTGAGAGAGGTTGAAAGAGGGATGAGAGAGATACAGTGAGAGAGAGAGGGGGGATGAGAGAGATACAGTGAGAGAGGTAGAAAGAGGGATGAGAGAGATACTGTGTGAGAGAGAGGGGGGGATGAGAGAGATACAGTGAGAGAGATAGAAAGAGGGATGAGAGAGATACAGTGAGAGAGAGAGGGTGGGGGATGAGAGAGATACAGTGAGAGAGCTAGAGAGAGGGATGAGAGATACAGTGAGAGAGGTAGAGAGAGGGATGAGAGAGATACAGTGAGAGAGCTAGAGAGAGGGATGAGAGATACAGTGAGAGAGAGAGGGTGGGGGATGAGAGAGATACAGTGAGAGAGGTAGAAAGAGGGATGAGAGAGATACAGTGAGAAAGCTAAAGAGAGGGATGAGAGATGCAGTGAGAGAGCTAGAGAGAGGGATGAGAGATACAGTGAGAGAAAGAGGCGGGGGATGAGAGAGATACAGTGAGAGAGGTAGAGAGAGGGATGAGAGAGATACAGTGAGAGAGGTAGAGAGAGGGATGAGAGAGATACAGTGAGAGACGTAGAAAGAGGGATGAGAGAGATACAGTGAGAGAGAGAGAGTGGGGGGGATGAGAGAGATACAGTGAGAGAGCTAGAGAGAGGGATGAGAGAGATACAGTGAGAGAGGTAGAGAGAGGGATGAGAGAGATACAGTGAGAGAGAGAGGGTGGGGGATGAGAGAGATACAGTGAGAGAGGTAGAGAGAGGGATGAGAGATGCAGTGAGAGAGCTAGAGAGAGGGATGAGAGATACAGTGAGAGAAAGAGGGGGATGATGAGAGAGATACAGTGAGAGAGTTAGAGAGAGGGAATGAGAGAGATACAGTGAGAGAGGTAGAGAGAGGGAATGAGAGAGATACAGTGAGAGAGGTAGAGAGAGGGATGAGAGATACAGTGAGAGAGAGAGGGCAGGGGATGAGAGAGATACAGTGAGAGAGGTAGAGAGAGGGATGAGAGAGATACAGTGAGAGAGCTAGCGAGCGGGAATGAGAGAGATGCAGTGAGAGAGCTAGAGAGAGGGATGAGAGAGATACAGTGAGAGAGGTAGAGAGAGGGATGAGAGAGATACAGTGAGAGAGGTAGAGAGGGATGAGAGATACAGTGACAGAGAGAGGGTGGGGGATGAGAGA
>JAMWET010007619.1:0-22500 GCA_024036415.1 Prochilodus magdalenae | reverse complement strand
CACCACGCGCGCACACGAGCACAGTACACCACTATAAATATTTATAACGATCAGTAATGCCATCAGTGATGAACATGAATACAGTTTAGTGGGCTGCACAACAGTGAAAGTGTGACGGAGTGATAGGTCCTAATACTGAACGCCCATATAAGGCCATTACATGTAATACAATGTAGTCTTGAGCACAGAGCATTAACACTATGCACTATGTACTGTACTTCTTCTCTTCTATGGGCCTGCCACGTATTTATAAAAGTACCTCTAATGATTTTAAGGAGCTAAAGCTTCTGAAAACTGGTAGCATCATTCGACATACTATCATTTAATATGGTTATAGATAGACTGTAATAGTGTCTTGCTAACTGACATGACGGTCACTGTTTAACTATGAACTGGATATCATTTACAGCTCTATGTCAAAATTTCAACAGCAGAAAGCCACTTAATAGAGCACTTGGGTTGATGCTGTATTAGTCATCATCATTTTTTGTGCTGTCCTGCAGCAGGAGTAAGGAACCGAAGGCCGGAGTCCAGCACAGTTGGGTGATTTACCAGCTCTAGCACACTAGCTGGTAATTAGCTGGTGAGCCGAATCAGGTGTACTTGAGAAAGAGAATTAACCAAACCGTGCAAAAATCTGAAAGGAGGAGGGAGGGCGTTCCCCACTCCTGTTCCAGTGGTTTGGTGGGGTGCATTTGGCATGATTTTAATGATGAAGGTTTTTTGTATGATGGTTTTTACGTCTGTCCTATTTTACAGTGGCTAAGGTGAACAGCTAGTGACTTGCTGTAGTGGTAAAACCAAGAAACCATAAAATCCTGTTGGTGCTTAATAGGGGTCATCAAAGCGTGCCTTCGATTCAGACTCGTGGTGTTCTGCTGGTAGCATCCTTTGCAGGCAAGTATTCCTTAGAGAAGAGTTCGAAAGCTATCCCAACGGTTGGAAGAGTTGAATAAGGGTTGCATAGTAGGGCTCCGATGTAATGCATGTCATACGGGTCATGCGGATACTACCATGGCATGCTGTTGGCAGCAGTGGATAGAAGAAAGCATTGACCAGAGACCTACACAAACTTAGGACAGAGAGAACCAACAGGTTTTGGACTTTCAGCGAGCAGAGATGCCCACCATGAGTCATCCTGTCAGTGCCAGCACCATTGGCAGGTGGCAGCATGATGCAGGAGTACATGCACGCAGACCGTTACGATGTCCTGCATTTGTCTTGGTGGAATGACCATCAAATCCATGTGTGGAGGCACCGTGGTCAGCACCAAGACAAATGGTTTGTTGCCACGTCCCACACGTGTCCAGAAGGCCTGGTGTCACTCCACCTCCACCCCTACCACACAATCTGCAGTAACTGTATGAGAATATTCAAGTTGCATGGGATGGATTATCACAGGAAACCATTAGGAACCTCTACAACTCCATACTGAGATGTTTGGCATGCTGCATTAGCAAACATGGCCGCCCAACATCATACAGAGAGACAGACTTCTGTATGTGTAGCTCAATAAATTTTGTCCATATCAGTCTACATGTATCATCATTTATTGTTCCTGGTGACCTTTATCTTTCTGCTCAATGGTACTGCAATCCCACACCTCCTTCTGGGTGCAGCTCTTCTTTTGATGGTGAGGGAATGTTAAGAATGCATTCATTAGACTGGAACATTAGATTAAGAATCTGGTCAACAGGAAGTCAACTCCAGCCTCCAGGAAGTGGCATGAAACATGAAGATACACCATCACAGCCTAGAGAGGGAATATTTCTGTAACTATAGTCCGCCATTGCTCTTGCTCCGTTGTTGTTGTTTCTGCTTGTCTGGATCTTGAGCGGGTATGTGTTCATTTCGGAGGTATCATTTAGATGAATGACATATATCAGCTCTCTTTGACTGTTACATAGCAGTCTAGGACTTTAGGAGCAGCTCTCTTTTACAAACCACCCTCTTTTACAAACACGGTTTCAGGTTACCTGCTCACGGTGTGCCAGTTCTATATACTGAACTCTCCTTATTCAACCATACCAACGTAAATACAGTTTTTTGTTCTATGGCCATTTTAAATGGGGTTACGTTTTGGTACCTGGGATTATAATAACTGCTGCACCATTTAAAGATGAAATCAGAAATTTGGAACAAGAACATAGTGAATGGCAATGTGCTTGATTAAGGCGACTTATGGCACCAACATAACCTACCCAGAACTCTATGTAGGACATTTTGACAGTGTAGTACAATTTATCCCAACACCATCTCTATGAAGAAGTGTGTGGTAGTCACAAAGATGAATCATTCATCAAGACCTGAAGTGTTGCCCCGGTTTTCTTTCCGTACATTATGCAGAGCGGGTGACCATCTTCAATGACCTTTCTCTCCGCACTCTTATAAAAACCAAAATATGACCACCCTCCACACTTTCTTCCCTTCAGTGGCTGAAAATCTCTGGTGCGTTGTCATTGGCTTCCACTATGTTTTCTCTAACACAAAGCAAACCCACGGTGCATGCTGTGCCTGTGTCCCCGCTTCTGGGAAACTGCTGCTAACACTTTGGTTGATGCTGGACAGTATTTAACCAAGGCTTTTCAACTTTGCACAATTTCAATGAGAACAGAAACCTGAAATGGTGATACTAACCATCAGGAATTTCATTGGCTTTTCCTCTCGAAGTTGATTGTGACGGAGCGAGAGCCAGGAGACAGGCTGAGGGATCGAGTTGTTTACTTCAAGGCTTTCTCAGTTGAGTCTTGTCCGAAGACAGTATTTGGACACACAGTTTTGATAGCCCGTTTCACCGCCCCTAAAGATTATACATGAGGGGTGTGTTCTTAAAACTAGGTGTGTTGTTTCAACAGATGGTCAACTCTCCTAACCAATAATAGCCTGAAGGTATTTGACCTTTAGCCTACAGCTTTTTATACCTGATGATAACCTTTTCCCAGGACTCAGATCCAGACGTAAATACTTAACATGCAACATGTATCACATAGCCAAAGGAAGCTAAGCTTTTGGTATCAATATGGCTGTAGGGATCTTGTGTGATCATGTCTGCACCATGAAGATGCTATTGGCCAGCTCCCCAAGCAGAGCATCACGCCCTCACTACTGTAATGCTCTATACTGACCCATTTAAATCTATGTATTCAACGTGACTCGTGACTGTTGTGCAATATTTATGCTGCTGTACCTCATCACCTGTATACCACCTGTATACCCCTTGTACACCTCCTGTATACCACCTGTACTGACTGCCAGCCTCACTATAATCCACGCACTCTGATTGCCTACACCATCAGTATTTAGGTGACTGCCAAGATTGTCAGTCTTTATGTAACTGGTATAAGAGAACATAACTTATAACATACTTCAGTAACTGTGCAATATATATCTATGCAATTACACATGTAAATTTGTATAGTTTCTTATTGTATTTTTTTATTTTTTTTTTTTTGTAATTTTGTATAACTTGCACTTTACCTCCTGCTCCGAATCTGTTTACTCTATATACAGTTCTCGATGCAAATTTTCTCATGTGGGATAATAAAAGGCTATCTTATATTATGTTGCTTATATAGGGATTTCCATTGATTCCAATAAATACATGGAGGTTTTTGATTTAGATCAGATTATTATTATTATTATTATTATTATTATTATTATTATTATTATTATTATTATTTGTATTATTGTTTGTATTATTATTTTTATTTGTATTATTATTTTTATTTGTATTTGTATTATTATTTTAATTACAAATCGCAGCATTCCAAACTGCTTATGCTGTATACACACTGGCATCTAAAGACATCCTGTATGTGTGTGTGTGTGTGTGTGTGCAGCCTGTGTTTGTGTGCACAGCCTCATTTCCATATCAGCGTAGAGTGGGTGTACACATGCGGGCGTGTGATGTGAAAGCGTATGAGTGTGGGTTGCGTGCGACCATATGGTTGGGCTGTGCTGAGAGATGTCTCTGTTATGTGCTAATGTTAGTCATAATGAAGCTCTCAGACGGCTTTGACTCGGGCAATTTGTAAATATTTAAAACGGCCAACGTTGCAGGAATAACTGGAATCAAAACGGATCGCAAACAAAATGCAGATCAAGTAAGCGTACCAAATTACGGCCACTTATTCTCACCGTTAACCAAATCTGTGTAGAACATAGCGTACTGCGCTCATAGCAGTGCTAGAAAGCTCCCAGCAGCAAGCGCCACCACATGTACAGTCTCAGGACCCCTCTGGTCCACACCAGTGCAGTACGGAGGAACAGAATGAGGGTCTCTCATACAGTCGTACAGAAGGAGGAAACATCTTTATAAAACTACGGAGTGGAAACCACTGAGCACCAGAGCAGCTACATCTACCCATGTGGCCTAAGAGTATGTTAATTGCTCTAACTATAATAGGCCTCTGTTAAGACATTTTAGATATGCAGCCGGCAACGCTGGTCCTCCATATAAAGCCATTAACAAGCCCGTGTATTAAAACCGCTGGGTACACCTGTCCGAACAATACCTGCCGTGCACGGTTTAATACCTTTCTTAATGGCTGCAAGCCACAAAAACCAGTCAATCATAAAAGCATGGCTGCCTTTATGAGCTTTTGCCTGAACGGAATAGAAGGTCTCAACTACCAGCTCTGACGGGAAATTCACTTTAAGTGATTAATAAAACATAAAGAGGCTTTTTTACGAGACGCTAGAAAGATGTACAGCCTGTTAGCCTGCAAGCTAAACGGGAAACAGATAAGAACAACAGATTAACAAAAAAAGCAGTAATTAAACATCATTAAGCACTAACAAGGCTTTGTTGGCTCTGTGCCTGATAAGGTGCATCTGTTGTTAGATCTGAGAAGATGAAGGCTCTCACAGATGCGCAAGATCAGTGAGCACGAACTGAGGGATTAATGTACACATGGTCTGCGTGTACATCGGTACGTAGTCAGAAAACAACAGCCAGCATCTTTCAGCATAAGAACCGGAGCTCATTCAGCACTATTCATCTGTACCATGGATCATTTTTGCCAAAAAAAAAAATACGACAAGGTGTTAACGACAGAAAGGCAGTCTAGCCGATGTAACAGACAACTAAAGAACAGAACTGCACAGGAATCAGGAAATACAGTAAATGTGAGGAACTGAAATAGAACTGTTGGGAAACTGATATATCCAAACATAGTGTAGTAGCGGTAAACGTATGGTATAAGCAGACTCTCATACCAGAACTAATATATATCCTTATATTGAATAGTTTCTTTGTATTACCCATCTTCTGAGCTGTATAGCCTTTTGGAACATGGGGGGCGCCGGAGCCTATCCCAGTTATTACTGGAGAGAAGACACCCTGGACAGATCACCACTACATCATAGGGTAGGCCCACAGAGATACACATGCACCCTCATACTCTCACACCTAAGGAGCAATTTAGCATCTCCAGTTTACCTGACTGCATGTCTTTGAACTATGGGAGGAAACTCACACAGACATGGAGAGACCTCCACCCAGAAAGGACACCGAACACCCCAACCAGGAATCAAAGCCATGCCTGTGTTGTGAGGCGAGATCACTACCAACTGCACCACTATGCTGCTCCATGCTCATTCTCAAAATTCATAATTTGATCAGTTTTTCAAAAAAACATGCTGTATATATGTATTGACCATAGTTTAGTGTGATCTGTTCTGAGGGATCAACAATCTGAGCAGTTAAAAACCGTAATGAGGGAATGCCAAGGTAGGTGGGAAATAAAGATGATGTCACCTGGTAACAAAGAAAAAAGGCTGGAATTCCAACAAGGCGTTTTAGGCAGCGGTGAGAAGCGTTTTCAGTGAGAGAAAGTTTCTTATAAATTGTGAAAGTAGTAATAGGTAAAAAAAAAACAAAAAAAAAAACGAGATCCGTTTTTCCAATCAAACTGTTGTGCTGATAATATCAATTGTAAATTTCAAATATAAACAAATGCAAAATATAAGCATTTTAACAAGAGAACTCAAACTTTACACCCCATAGTATGATGCTGGAATGTAGAAGCTAAGCTAGTCCTATATTTGCTTGGTGCAAGTAGGTATGTGATATGTGCTATCTACAGGCTGCATCACACAGACTGAAAAAGCATTAACAGGCATGCCAGGTAGCTCTCTAGCTACGTAACTAGTAAGCTATTTGATGGACGATTACTACAGTGTACCGACCCACACTACATTATAGGCTATATTATCTAGTCTGACCCCTTAACACCCCCACCCCCAGTGTCACTACATACTGAAGGAATATGACTCTGATGTCCCTGGATTTAAACCTCTGAAGCCATGTTGCCATTCTTTAGCTAGCATATTGGCTATATCAGCTGTTTTACTCTATCACCGATATCAATGCCATTTTGGAAAATGACCATTGCATCCTGCGAAAGGCTGAAACATTCCAAATCTGTATGGACAATTTTCCTCCAAATATTGCAGGACAAAATATGACTGTTGTGACAAGCAACCTAACAATGCTGCACATACAATTGACCCACTAGGCCTCACCAAAATCCTCCACGCAAGTCAATAACATGTGGCAGTTAAGAGGCTTTGGCAGTTTTAAGGGTGCAGTTGAACAGACTTGTTTTAAAGCAACATCATATCAATGCACAGGAGAGTTAGCCTGCTTATTTAATGTGTGCATCATTATTTCTCTGATTATTCATATGAAAAAATATCATACATGTGTGTCAGACACAAAGATGGGCCATGCATATCCATAACTGGGAAAACCAGCTCAGAACCTGGAGCACCTAATAAGGGCATGAAGCAGACTACAAAATGTGCTCCAACTTGGCAGAATTTCAAGCATGTATGTAAATCTCCCTATAGATACAATCCCAGTGCATTCATGAAAATGATCAATTAGCAACACTCCGCAGACATTAAACATTAATAAGGCTTTCATTAATGGTTTCATTACTTGAACAGACCGGCTTTATGGCTGTGTGCAGCCATATTGACTCGCTCATGCACATAAAACCTTGCGGGATGGATCGCAGGCAGCAGCTGAGGGAACATGTGATTACCGCAAAACTCATTCATTATTAACAAGGCTGTATAAGCACCTGACTCTTTTGCACTCTGGCTTGCTCAATAGGACACAATAGTGTTGTATCATATCAGCGATCAAATCAAGCCTGCCTCCACATCATGACTGCGTGATGCAGAGAGACGTCAGCAGGAAACAGTAAAAATCACACTGCAGATCTGACACGGTCATTTTGACCACTGATTGATCAACGTACACACAGAAGCACACCACATTGAAGATTGTGATTGGTTAGCAGGTTAATTTGCAAATTAAATTTGATGCAACGTTAGCCGATATCACAGAAACAATCAAAACTGATCTAGTCTAGTCCTACACCACATTCACAAGACAGTCCATAAATGTGCTGTTCAAGTTTTACACATTAACAGTGAAACTACTGATCAAATCAGTGTAAATAGTAAACTACTGATCAAATCAGTGTAAATAGTAAACTACTGATCAAATCAGTGTAAATAGTGAACTACTGATCAAATCAGTGTAAATAGTAAACTACTGATCAAATCAGTGTAAATAGTGAACTAGTGATCAAATCAGAGTAAATAGTGAACTACTGATCAAATCAGTGTAAATAGTGAACTACTGATCAAATCAGAGTAAATAGTGAACTACTGATCAAATCAGTGTAAATAGTGAACTACTAATCAAATCAGAGTAAATAGTGAACTACTGATCAAATCAGTGTAAATAGTAAACTACTGATCAAATCAGTGTAAATAGTAAACTGCTGATCAAATCAGTGTAAATAATAAACTGCTGATCAAATCAGTGTGGATAGTGAACTACTGATCAAATCAGTGTAAATAGTGAACTACTGATCAAATCAGAGCAAATAGTGAACTACTGATCAAATCAGTGTAAATAGTAAACTACTGATCAAATCAGTGTAAATAGTAAACTACTGATCAAATCAGTGTAAATAGTAAACTACTGATCAAATCAGTGTAAATAGTGAACTACTGATCAGATCAGTGTAAATAGTAAACTACTGATCAAATCAGTGTAAATAGTAAACTACTGATCAAATCAGTGTAAATAGTAAACTACTGATCAAATCAGTGTAAATAGTAAACTACTGATCAAATCAGAGTAAATAGTAAACTACTGATCAAATCAGTGTAAATAGTAAACTACTGATCAAATCAGTGTAAATAGTAAACTACTGATCAAATCAGTGTAAATAGTAAACTACTGATCAAATCAGAGTAAATAGTGAACTACTGATCAAATCAGTGTAAATAGTAAACTACTGATCAAATCAGAGTAAATAGTGAACTACTGATCAAATCAGAGTAAATAGTGAACTACTGATCAAATCAGTGTAAATAGTGAACTACTGATCTAATCACTACTGATCAAATCAGTGTAAATAGTAAACTACTGATTAAATCAGTGTGGATAGTAAACTACTGATCAAATCAGTGTAAATAGTAAACTACTGATCTAATCAGTGTAAATAGTAAACTACTGATCAAATCAGAGTAAATAGTGAACTACTGATCAGTGTAAAATAGTGTAAATAGTGAAAATAGTAAACTACTGATCAGATCAGTGTAAATAGTGAACTACTGATCTAATCAGTGTAAATAGTAAACTACTGATCAAATCAGTGTAAATAGTGAACTACTGATCAAATCAGAGTAAATAGTGAACTACTGATCTAATCAGTGTAAATAGTGAACTACTGATCAAATCAGTGTAAATAGTGAACTACTGATCAAATCAGAGTAAATAGTGAACTACTGATCTAATCAGTGTAAATAGTGAACTACTGATCAAATCAGTGTAAATAGTGAACTACTGATCAAATCAGAGTAAATAGTAAACTACTGATCTAATCAGTGTAAATAGTGAACTACTGATCTAACCACTACTGATCTAATCAGTGCTGGTAATTGTTTAGTAAATTGTTTAGTCCTATGATAAAAATGTATGTTCATTTTTGTAGATTTTGACTTTTATGCCTTATTTAAACGCATTGGCTGCCGTTTCCATCGTGTACAAATTTCATGATGAATGGACCAACAGAAATGGGCCAAAGGTCCAAGAATAAGTCTGGTTCCATCGACTTACATTAAAATGAAATGAGGTTTTGGCCCTCTCCTGTAAAGCTGCCGTTTTGGATATTTCTTTGGACAGTGATGAAATTGCAAACAGTTTCCTTTTACAGAGCTGAAACACAGAGTGGTGGTCTTTCCAGCCGTGTAGCAATCAACAAACAAACAGCAGCCACATTTACACCCATTTTCTCTCCCTCGCTTCAGTAGAGCTTTTACCAGTGTTCTGTAAAGCTTGTCCACACCTGCACCAGTACCGACAGACCAACTCCACACTGGTGTATAGGGTCACACATATGAGTAGAAAACTTTATAGATAGTTTATGGCCAAAATGATCACTATGGAGTCAATGGACAAAATGGGGATGATTAAATGAGGAGAATCAATTGAGTGTTAAAATCTCCCATTAAACTTTTTACAGACGGCGCTTTGAAATTAACCGCTACTCCTTATGAACGATCCAGAGGGGAGAGATAAAGCTGAGAGGGAACAGATAGCAGAGAACAAGAGTGAGCGAGCACGTGTGAGACTGAAAGAGGCCAGACACAAAGCTGTTGCTACACACATTCTCTGTCAGAATGTCTCCAGGGCATTGTGGGAAGAGACGTGGATTTACAAGCCTTTTGTGTGCAGTGAGTCCAGTGCACAGCAATGCTACAGTGCTACAGCTCATTACTCACTGGTGTGTGCAGAAACAGTGGTCCAAATTGGAGGGAAAGTATGAATATGCTTTTTGCCTTTATGTAAAATATACTAACATAATTTTATCATATATATTTACACCCATCAATCACAACAATAATCATTCTCCAAATTTAAATTCTAAATGTGTGTGGTGCTGGTGTGAGTGGATCAGACACAGCAGTGCTGCTGGAGTGTTTAAACATTGTGTCCACTCACTGTCCACTCTATTAGACACTCCTACCTTTCTGGTCCACCTTATAGATGTACAGTCAGAGACGATAGCTCACCTGCTGCTGCACAATGCAGTGTTGGTCGTTTACAGCATTTAGCTGACGCTCTTATCCAGAGCGACTTACAAGGTTAATCATATTACAGGTGGGCCAATGTAGTGTTAGGAGTCTTGCCCAAGGACTCTTATTGATGTAGCACAGCGTAGTCACCCAGACCGGGATTCGAACCCCAGTCTCCCACATGTGGTGGTGGCTCTCTGGCCGGCAGCGGTGTCATTCGCTGAGCTACAACAACCACTGGTCATCCTCTAGTCCTTCATCAGGGATCACAGGACACTTGGTTGGTGGACGATTCTCAGCCCAGCAGTGACAGTGAGGTGTTTAACTACTCCAGCAGCCCTGCACAGTGTGATCCTCTAACACCAGCACCACACACACTAACACACCACCACCACATCAGTATCACTGCAGTGCTGAGAATGATCCACCATTCACATCATACCTGCTCTGTGGTGGTCCTGTGGGGGTCCTGACCACTGATGAACAGGGTAGCAAAGTATATAGAGAAACGGATGGACTACATATGCACAGAGCTTCAGCCGTACTCTATTCTGTTTTCTCCAAAACATGGAGGTTATGAACCAGAGGCTCCTAAATAATAACACCTCTACGTCCTGCTAGTCTATAGTGTTAGTAATACTGTACGCCTTCCTGGCAGTGAAGGCTTGCGGACTGAGACAGCTGTGGTGGTAACACAGCTCAATGGCTGCAGGCCATAATCACTGAAGAACGTTCCATCAGTTCATATGTCTAGATCCAGAACCCTGAGAGAACGGGACTCTGTGGACTGGCTACTGTAATTACTACAGCTGTAGGTGTACGCCAAATTCCATGTTTTGTGGAAATGAGTTAGCACATCTATAGATAACACATATTAATATGTGATTATTGTTTATTTACTGTTTTAACGTACTGGAGAAATGCTTAAATGGTATTGCATATCTTACAGTATGTTCATTTCTTCCCCCCAAACTGTTCAACTTAGCAAATACCTGTCATTTAAGACTGTTTCCTTTATTTATATTCAGAAAATTAACAAACCATGCACATTGACTAGATCTGTTCATACGACTGTGTCATGCCTGCTGGCTGTCTTCTCACTCCCGATCTCCCAGACTCCGTAACCCCCCACCTGATGCCGTCACTCTCACATGTCTGCCATATCCCAATCCTGTTCCTTTCTCCAGATCTGAATCCCCAGAGTATTTCACCTCTAGTTAATTCAGTCTGTTTGTATATATACTCCTCTCTCCCACTGACCCGTTGTGAAGTATTGCCAGTCTGTGCATACTTAGTGGTTCTCTCTGTGAAGCTACTCTGGTTTTGATGTTGTTCTGATTCTCTGAGTTACTCTTTTGTCCTTGCCCTTTTGGTACCTGTGCTGTTCTGATTGTTTGGCCTGGTTTTTGACGTCCGCTTGTCTTGCCCCTCTGTCACCTTGCTCTTGTTGCTGCTGTGGCTGATTACAAATCTGTTAAATAAACCTCGCCTTTATTTAACTCAGCTCGTCACAATCTGTTTGTCCATCAACACAGACTGTAAGATTCATACATTTGGATTCAAGGATTCACCTCTCATTAATAACGGATAGTGCTTAATTAAACTCATATAAGTTAGATCAAAATGATGCAAACTATAAAATGTGCCTTATTCAGTATTTGCATTTTCCTAATTTTTCGTTCCGAAACACCAATAACCTATATAAAAAAAATAAATAATATACTTTAAATATCTCATTGAGTTGATATGATTTTATATATATATATATATATATATATATATATATATATATTTATATTTATATATACATGTAAAAACTGAAAATTAGAAATATATATATATATATATATATATATATATATATATATATATATATATATAATTTTCTGTTTCTAATTTTCATTTTTTTGTTGTCACAAAAATGCTATGAAACGTTAGTGAGATTTGGCCATGGCTTTTGGCCTTAGCAGGTTCTCCTTGTGTTTATCATAATGCTTTATTGTAGAATAAATTGGAAACATGGAATTATACAGTCCACCTTAAACACCTCCAGAATGGAGCTTTACAGGGGAAGGAGCCAGCTTTCTTAACCTGCAGTGGAGCTGATAGAACAAGGTTTATCTCTAAGCAGGTTTGGAGCGATTCTATTGGTCGGTCCATCATGAATATTCACTAACTTGAAAGGAGAGCTAGAGCTTTTACACTGTGCAGAAAAAGAGATCAAAGTTTTTACACCACTAAATATATATTAGAGGTGGAGATATGGAGGAGTATCATACTGTGTACATCAGGAGCAGATGTGGTGTATCAGGATACGGACCGGTTCAGACTCTCATCGGTTGGAGCTGTTAGGTGTGAGTCTGTAGAGTCTTTAAGACCAACCACATCCATTTAGCTGTGTGTGTGTGTGTGTGTGTGTGTGTGTGCGGTTCTACCTGAATTAAATCAGGGACCCCAAAGATGGGCGACATCATATTCGAATACTTTTTAGAAGAGTATTAAAGAAATCAGTCAAATCTGAGCTTAAATCTGAATTCTAAATTTAACATGTAAAAGCCAAACTCTTTCAGATACACACACAGCCGTAGCTCACCGGCAGCACTGGTACAACAGATGGTGATTCATTACTGTAACATTTGAGTGGACAGAAGCTGTTCTTCATTGATATGTCTACATCACGGTGTGTCCAGGTCAACTAAACTCTCCGCTCTAAACTGCACCGATCCACACAAACACCTGCACTTTCCACACAGCACAAGGACAAGTGGAGGAATTAATGAAGGAAAGTGATAAGTTGGAGTTATGAGCTGCTCCGCCGTACGTGTTGCCATTTTACATTATTTATGGTTCACCCGGCCGATATTAAACAGTGACCTTTAATTTACTGAGCGCAATCCATACGACTAATGAAAGGAATTCCAGCAGACCAGTAAAACGTGGACGAGGCTTACGGGCGAGAGCTACTGATGCTCGTCACTTCAGTTTAAATACCAGTGAATATCGCACGTGTCTGCGCTTACAGTAAGACCACCATAATGTTGACAAATGAATGGAAGATGTGCAAAAGGGTTTGTTTGCACAGGGGTACTGGATACACTCTTAGGGTGGAGATACACATGCTGTAAACTACACGTTAACGTTCGCATGATGGCTGCTTTGCATGTCCTGCATTCATTTGGTGAGTCAGTTGTGCACGTCCTCAGGTGTTAACACTATGCTTGTGAAAGGTGCAGTACACTCAGAAAAGCTAGGGGCAGTGCAGCCACTCAACGCCAATAAAACAGCAGTAAGAAGAAAGGTCGTCTGACCAAGTTTGAAATTACCCGCATCTCTATGATGTGTCTCCGGTGGCCGAGAAGTGCAAAACAAATTAACATTTCAGAAAAGTGCAAAAAAAAAAAGAATGAAAAAAAAAATTATAAGCAAAAACAAATCTTGCATTTCAGAAATTAAAATTACAAAAGTAAAAAAAATTATAAATGAAAAAAATTACATTCCAGAAAACAAAACTACAAAAATAAAAAACAAATTCAAAAACGAAAAAAATAAAAAAAAAACTTCATTTCAGAAAAAAAATTACAAAAATGAAAAACAAAAAATATTGCATTTCAGAAAACAAAATTACAAAAATAAAAACTAATTTACAAGCATGAAACACTTTTACCAGTACCAAAACACTCACAAACAGAATTCTGACAGAACGGGCAGATCTAACAGGAAGTGCTTGTTGTGGGCCCTTGCCAATCAAACCGTTTAGGGTTGGTAGAGTGAGTGGAGTTTGTGATGGTGATGATGCTAAAGCATGATTTGTCCATTTTGTGGCACATGTTTTACCCCACTGGCACGCTGTAGTGTTTACTGTGGAGGGACTTTTTAAAAGAGCAGACGGAAGAAAGAGACAAACAGGTGACGTCTAAACCATGTGTGATGTAAAAGGTGGGCTATTTTGCAAAAGCTCTCAGACATTTTATGGTAGCTAGCTGGTTGTCTACTATAGCTAGCGTTACAGCCCACTTACTTTCCAACTCCAGGTGGTTTAGACATCGCCTATTCATCTCTGTCTTTCACTCACTCTACCACCGCCAAGCAGTTTGACCGACAAGGGTCCACAACAAGCACTTTCTGTCTGTTAAACCCACCCTTTCCATCAGAATTCGCAGTTTGTAAAAGTGTTTCTGTACTGGTGAAAGTCTTTCACATCTTGTAAATTTGTTTTTACTTTTGTAATTTAGGTTTTATTTTTTGACATGTTCATTTGTTTTGCACTTCTGAGTTGACTTGTGGTGCTTCTGGAAGCTCTTTACAGTTAAGTGTTCTCTGGCCTGCCCTCTGGTGGAAGCCTCCAGTAACACATGTACACATAGGCAAGCATATGAACAGTTACATTCACGATGCAGCCGGCTGTCTCCGTGAACGCATGGCCAAACAGCAAGTAGTTAATGCCCCCTAATCGGAATGCTCCCCCCGCAGCCTCTGAGATGTGTTGTTTGCTGTTTATGGGGACAGGTGCTTTGAAACGTAGATCAGGGATCCGTCTCACAGTGCAGGATTGGTTGCCTAGCCAGCTAACTCAATTAAGACCGTCTGTCTTGAGCGCTCCTTGCTATCCCAGTGTGCACTTCTGTGGCGTTTCGTGGTTAATTCACTTTGGCTAACGCTTGCTATCCATCTGTATCGCAATGTAATTTTAAAAGTGTGAATTTTTTACGACCAGACTTGGGGGGCGGGCTCCCTGCCGCCAGAGGCCTCCTGCAATGCATACCCCTCCCTCTCCTACGCCAGAGAGGGAGCACACTGTGGATTCACACTCCCGAAGACTCGCTTACCTGTATTTGCAGCAGGGACGTCCCGGACGGCGTGCTCTCCAGTAAGCTGATGTTATAGAGTGACTGGCTGAAGATGGGCCTGTTGTCGTTCTCGTTGATCAGGTCGATGAAGACCCTTGCGAAGCCCACATGCTCGGACAGAGACTCGTTGGCGTACAGCTGGAAGCCAGAACAGCAGGGTGAAAATCACTTTGGCATAGAAGTCTCAGCAGCTACTTACTATCAATAATTCATTTGTCTATATTGCTGATTTCATTACGATGGAGCTTGCTCTATGCTAGGCTGTCATTATAATGAATGATTCCATTTATTATGTGACCACTGACTTTGAGGGGAGGGAGAACAATATGATTGAATGCTTCTGGAACCATTACTTGGAAATTAGTATCCGCTGGAATGCGTTACACTGTGCTACTTTTATATTACTTCATTCGCTTTTGCTCCATATACTGCTAAAATATACCCTCACCAGCCATAGCATTAAAACCTTGTCCATTTATCGGCTCCGCTTTACCATATAGGTCCATCTGTTTCTCTGCATGCTTTGCTAGTTCCTTCTTCAGTGGTCAGGACCCCCACAGGACCACCACAGAGAGGGGTTACAGTGGGGAAAATAAGTATTTAGTCAGTCACCAATTGTGCAAGTTGTCCCACTTAAAAAGATGAGAGAGGCCTGTAATTGACATCATAGGTAGACCTCAACTATGAGAGACAAAATGTGGAAAAAAATTGAGAAAGTCATTTTGTCTGATTTTTAAAGAATTTATTTGCAAATAATGGTGGAAAATAAGTATTTGGTCAATAACAAACAAGCAAGATTTCTGGCTGTCACAGACCTGTAACTTCTTTTTTAAGAGGCTCCTCTTTCCCCCACTCATTACCTGTATTAATGGCACCTGTTTGAAGTCGTTAACAGTATAAAAGACACCTGCCTACAGACCTCAAACACTCACTCTCCAAACTCAACTAGGGTTAAGAGGAAAGAGCTGTCGGTGTAAACCAGATAGCGAATTGTAGACCTGCACTAGGCTGGGAAGACTGAAGCTGCTATAGGCAAGCAGATTGATGTGAAGAAATCTTCTGTGGGAGCAATAATCAGAAAAACTGGAAGACCTACAAGACCACTAACTAATCTCCCTCGATCTGGGGCTCCACGCAAGATCTCAGCCCGTGGGGTCAAAACATGATCACAAGAACGGTAAGGAAAAATTCCCAGAACCACAAGGGGGGATCTAGTGAATGACCTGCAGGAAGCTGGGACCAACGTTACAAAGGGCTACCAATCAGCAACACACTACGACGCCAGGGACTCAGATCTTGCAGTGCCAGACGTGTCCCCCCTGCTTAAGCCAGTCCATATCCAGGCACGTCTGAAGTTTGCTAGAGAGCATTTGGATGTTCCAGAAGAGTATTGGGAGAGAATGTCATATGGTCAGATGAAACCAAAGTAGAACTATTTGGTAAAAAACACAACTCGTCGTGTTTGGAGGAAAGTGAATGCGGAGTTGCATCCAAAGAAACACCATACCAACTGTGAAGCATGGGGGGTGGCAACATCATGCTTTGGGGCTGTTTCTCTGCAAAGGGACCAGGACGACTGGTCCGTGTACATGAAAGAATGAATGGGGCCATGTATTGTGAGATTTTGGGTGCAAACCTCCTTCCATCAGCAAGGGCAATGAAGATGAAACGTGGCTGGGTCTTTCAGCATGACAATGATCCCAAGCCCACTGCCAGGGCAACAAAGGAGTGGCTTCGTAAGAAACATTTCAAAGTCCTGGAGTGGCCTAGCCAGTCTCCCGATCTCAACCCCATCGAAAACCTTTGGAGGGAGTTGAAAGTCCGTGTTGCCCGCCGACAGCCCCAAAACATCACTGCTCTAGAGGAGATCTGCATGGAGGAATGGGCCAACATACCAGCAACAGTGTGTGCCAACCTTGTGAAGACTTACAGAAAACGTTTGACCTCTGTCATTGCCAACAAAGGATATACAACAAAGTATTGAGATGAACTTTTGTTATTGACCAAATACTTATTTTCCACCATTATTTGCAAATAAATTCTTTAAAAATCAGACAAAATGACTTTCTCAATTTTTTTCCACATTTTGTCTCTCATAGTTGAGGTCTACCTATGATGTCAATTACAGGCCTCTCTCATCTTTTTAAGTGGGACAACTTGCACAATTGGTGACTGACTAAATACTTATTTTCCCCACTGTATATGGGTGGTGGATCATTTTCAGCACTCCAGTGACACTGATGTGATGGTGGTGTGTTAGTGTGTGTGGTGCTGGTGTGAGTGGATCCGACACAGCAGTGCTGCTGGAGTGTTTAGACACTGTGTCCACTCACTGTCCACTCTATTAGACACTCCTAACTTGCTGCTCCACCTTGTAGATGTACAGTCAGAGACGATAGCTCATCTGCTGCTGCACAGTGCAGTGTTGGTCATCCTCTAGTCCTTCATTAGTGGTCACAGGACGCTGCCCACAGGACGCTGCCCACAGGACGCTGCCTATAGGACGCTGCCCACAAGACGCTGCCCACAGGACACTGATGACTGGATAGTTTTGATAGATGGACTATTCTCAGTCCAGCAGCATGGCTGAGTCTGATCCACTCATACCAGAGCAACACACATTAACACACCACCACCACCATGTCTGTGACATGCCACCCACCCATCCACCACCCACATAAAACCTGCTGAGTGTGAGTGTCCTCCCACTGTCCACTCTATTAGACACTCCTACCTTGCTGCTCCACCTTGTAAATGTACAGTCAGAGACGATAGCTCATCTGCTGCCGCACAGTGCAGTGTTGGTCATCCGCTAGTCCTTCATTAGTGGTCAGAGGACGCTGCCCACAGGACGCTGCCCACAGGAAGCTGCCCACAGGACGCTGCCCACAGGACGCTGCCCAAAGGACGCTGCCCAAAGGACGCTGCCCACAGGACACTGCCCACAGGACACTGATGGCTGGATAGTTTTGATAGATGGACTAGTCCAGCAGCATGGCTGAGTCTGATCCACTCATACCAGAGCAACACATTAACACACCACCACCACCATGTCTGTAACATGCCACCCACCCATCCACCACCCACATAAAACCAGTCAGGGTAACAAAGCATGCAGAGATTCAGATGGACTACAGTATGTACCCGTGGAGCTACAACAGAACCACAAGGTGCTCCTATACAGTGAGCGTAGATACACGGAGGTGCTTTTAATGCTATGGCTGGGTCTCTTCCTGTTCACTGCAGACTTCTGATGAAGTGAGTAGCTGAAGCGTGTAGCATTAGCATAGACAAGCAGTTAGACATTCATACAGTTTCAGAACGTATAAATTATTCAGGCACAGCGAGCGAAGTCTCTTCGCGACACTCGTTGAATTGCGTGTGCTGCTTAAATTCAGTCCGGGCCGGGGTTGGGGGCTCGGCCATATAAACAGCTCTGGCTCAGTCGAGACTTTGTAGAAATCTCCAACAACAAAACGGCAAAGAATCCGATTGTGTGCTGTGTTCGGCCCGGGGAAGACACGTCGTTTAAATGCATTTCTCTGCCTGCGCCCCACAGCACCGAGTGCAGCAGTGTGTCAGTTCAAACAAGAGGAACTGTTGCTCCAGGCTCTGCTCCATTCAGTCAGACTAAATAAGCAGCGCAGAATGGAACGGCACGAGCAGCCAGAACACAAATCCACTACTGGGTCCCTGTGAGCAGATACAGGAGCTTTAGTTTCTTTATTGGGATTACACTGCACATTTCTGATTCGCTACGCAGTCTTTATCAAATGGAGGCGCAAAGTATTTAGGTCTTTTGAGGTCTTTCAAAGTTACAAGTACATTTGTGTGGGGCTTCATACAGTCATGTTCTGATTCTGATCCGTTTTCCAAGAGATGTTTCTGACTAGTAGACAATTTGGACAGGTTCTGTTCACAAACGGTTAAACCTGGCTACAAAAGACTTGTTGCTCTGAGAATGGATCCTAGAATGTTCTTTCTGAAGGTAGGAGAACATTCATTACAACATTCTGTCCTCTCAGGTCTCAGTAACATCCATTAAACATTTCCCCAAGTGTTGGGCAAAGAATGTTCTTCTGTTGTTATCATGTGCCATAATCTGTAGTGCTGACGACCTCCTGCAAACATCCTCTGAATGTTGTAGTTGTTCTGTCTTAGTTTCTGTCTCAACCTTACAGGAACATTATCTTAATGACGGTCTTTTACCTTTAGATTAAAACGTTTCCTTTAAAACTTTATTAGAGCTTATAGATAACATTAGTTTAAAGGTTCTGGGAATGTTCCCAGGCAGCTGGGAAAGCTGAAGACAAAAAGAGCCTACCGAGCCTCCTGACAACCACCTGCAAGACCACCAAAGACCACCCAAACAGTCCCCTTAGGACAAAAGATATTTTCTGATATGAGTTCTGAGGTGATGTTGCTGCATTCTGCAATGTTTAAAGGTGATGTAAATGTGTTGTCTGTTTGTTATGAGAGGTCACTGTATTCTGTGTGGTTTTGATGTGATGTCACTGTATTCTGTGTGGTTTTATGGTGATGTCACTGTTTTCTGTGGTGTTTTATGGTGATGTCACTGTATTCTGTGTGGTTTTGAGGTGATGTCACTGTTTTCTGTGGTGTTTTATGGTGATGTCACTGTATTCTGTGTGGTTTTGATGTGATGTCACTGTATTCTGTGTGGTTTTGAGGTGATGTCACTGTTTTCTGTGGTGTTTTATGGTGATGTCACTGTATTCTGTGTGGTTTTGATGTGATGTCACTGTTTTCTGTGGTGTTTTATGGTGATGTCACTGTATTCTGTGTGGTTTTGATGTGATGTCACTGTATTCTGTGTGGTTTTGAGGTGATGTCACTGTTTTCTGTGGTGTTTTATGGTGATGTCACTGTATTCTGTGTGGTTTTGATGTGATGTCGCTGTATTCTGTGTGGTGTTGAGGTGATGTCACTGTATTCTGTGTGATTTTGATGTGATATCACTGTATTCTGTGTGGTGTTGATGTGATGTCACTGTATTCTGTGTGATTTTGATGTGATGTCACTGTATTCTGTGTGGTGTTGATGTGATGTCACTGTATTCTGTGTGATTTGGTTGTGATGTCACTGTTTTCTGTGTGGTGTTGAGGTGATGTCACTGTATTCTGTGTGGTGTTGATGTGATGTCACTGTATTCTGTGTGATTTTGATGTGATGTCACTGTTTTCTGGGTGGTGTTGAGGTGATGTCACTGTATTCTGTTGTGTTTATAGTGATGTCACTGTATTCTGTGTGATATGGATGTGATGTCACTGTATTCTGTGTGGTTTTGATGTGATGTCGCTGTATTCTGTGTGGTTTTGATGTGATGTCACTGTATTCTGTGTGTTTTTGATGTGATGTCACTGTATTCTGTGTGGTGTTGATGTGATGTCGCTGTATTCTGTGTGTTTTTGATGTGATGTCACTGTATTCTGTGTGGTGTTGATGTGATGTCGCTGTATTCTGTGTGGTTTTTAAGGTGATGTCACTGTATTCTGTGTGGTTTTGATGTGATGTCACTGTTTTCTGTGTGGTATTGATGTGATTTCACTGTATTTTGTGTGGTATTGATGTGATTTCACTGTATTCTGTGTGATTTTGATGTGATGTCACCATATTCTGTGTGGTATTGATGTGATGTCACTCTATTCTGCAGGTTTTTGCACCAATATGTACATTCATGCTTCCTCTTATTTACGGTTCCTCAGTGAAATGTTAACTTGTTCATTTTTGTAAGCTTAAGCCACAGTTCATCCTGTTAAAACGATGAACACTGACTGGCAAAAATAACACAGAATCTCAGTTGAATAACAGGACTCTGCCAGATGATGCAACTCAGTGACTTTCAGGGGGCACCCCTAATTATCACCAAGCAAGCTTTTGATCACCCAGAAAAGGGAAAAAACTAAAATTACATTTCTTTAGTTTATTGTGACAGCCCAAACGAGAAGCCTTACATGAGATGTGCCAGCTCTAAACCATATTTCTCACTGAGGTGGTAAAACCCTTCAGACGAAGCCACAGAACGGTGCCTTAGCAACCACTTTTCAACAGCTTTGAATCTTTTTGGATATCTGTCTACAGCCCTTTGGATGTGATAGGGCCTGCTGTGTCCGAGCTGAGCTCTGGAGGTGTAGGCCACAGAGTGACACCATCTTTTTAATATGCAGACCACAGCAGTGAAGCTTTGGCCCGGCGTTCAGGCCCAATGAAAGATGAATGTTTTCCCTGAGGTCAGCTGTGTTTTAGCAGAGTGAAGGATGTTAGCTCCTTTCTTACTGCCGTAGAAGCTGAATAGATTGTCTGACCTTGTCAAGAAGAGAGTGTATGCAACCACCACAGTGCGTTTAATGGATGGTTTGACAGGGAACAAGCTCATTTAGTAGCTGAATTCAGATCCTATTTTATTTACATCATACTGCCGGCTTTTTACCCAACAGAAACATTCTGGACGGATCGTTTCCAGATCCCAGGATAATAGGAATCATCAGGAATTCCACACAATACACCACAACGAAACACCAGAGTCAAGATAATTTTTTTTGATCACAGACAATTTCCTGACTGTCCTTAGCAGGTAGTGGTCAGCATTTCACTGACATAAGCACCTACATTTTAAGATCAGAATAATCAGATTAATTTTAGTTTTATTAAGGAAATATTAATGGAAAAAAAAATGTACTGAATATAATATAATATAATAAATATAATATAATATAATATAATGATATCATATTATATATGTACAATTACAAACTGCTCCTATATGGTCAACAGAGCTAATGAAATGGGGATACTGAGCGCAGATATAAGAATAGTCCTAATAAAGTCACTGGGTAATAAAGGTGGGTGTATATCGTTAATCTATCTATCTATCTATCTATCTATCTATCTACATATATATATATATATATATATATATATATATATATATATATATATCGTCGCTGTCCACAGAAAAACAAGTATCTCCAAAATGGCAACTTTATATGAGATGCCAAAAACCCCATGCAATTTTAATGTAAGTCAATGGAACCAGACGTCTTTCCGAGCACTTCTGGGCCTTTCCAGCTGGTCTGTTCATCATGCAAATCTCACAAAGTGTAAACGGCAGCGGCTGTTTTCAAATGATGCATAAAAGTCAAAATGGACAAAAATGGAGATACATGTTTTTCATTGGACAGCGACGATATATATATATATATATATATATATATATGCTTGTTTTTCTTTGGGCAGTGACGTCACATTAATATCTTCGACAAGCTTCATATGTAAGTGTTTATTCTAAGCCAATAAAAAAAGTTCATGTGAATCTGTTAGCTTAGTGCTAACATACATAATTATAAACATCTTTAAAGCATTCTTTGAACATTAGAGTGAAACGTTCTGATTTATCAGTGCTTGTAGGGAACGCTAGCAAAGTTACTGGGAAGGTTTCCTGGGAAACCTGGGAAAGCTACAGACAAAGAAACAGCCTCCTAGCAACCACCTGCAAAACCACCAAAGACCACTAAAACTGTGCCTTGGA
>JAMWET010007618.1:0-41789 GCA_024036415.1 Prochilodus magdalenae | reverse complement strand
GTGGGAGAGAGAGAGAGTGTGGGAGAGAGAGAGAGAGAGAGAGAGAGAGAGAGAGAGAGAGAGAGTGGGGGAGCGTCCCCACAGCGTCAGAGCCGTCACACTGTCATCATTCTGAGGACTTTTAGTCCCCATAAAGAGCTAAATACAATACAGGGTACTACAGGGTTCCACAGGAGCCTGCATCATGCAGTTCCCACGCCCCCTGAACCTCCCGCTCCACCGCCTCCCGCCTTCCCGGTTCCGCACAGTTCACCAGCTTTCCTATTGTAGTTCTTGGTGAGCCTGTGTGCACTGGACCGGCCCTGGCCCTGTCTCCGCCGGTGCTCTCCTGGAAGATGTCGGCCCTCGGCCCAGCCTGCTCACCGGGTGTTTACTGGTGTTGGATGGTGGACGCTGCCGGAACGCTGCCGGATCCGTATCTGCATGGATGGGGTTTTAAGCCTGAGCACGCCAGTCCTCACTGGCTGGTCAATTCCTGGACAGCGTGATTGGGATGAGATTACGTCATGTGACGGAACTTCCTAATCCCAAAGTGCTGAAAGACTGTGCAGTCTGAACTCAACCACACACATGCCCTCCACAAAACGACAGTGCAGCTGTGTCCCATGCAGCTGTTCACTCATTTACAGATGTTTCTGTCCCGTAACGTGGTATGGCTCTGATTAGACGGGTTTCCACACTCTGGGCCAGAAACCCCCACTTCAGGAGCTCCTACATACACCAAGCTGTATCCCCTAGCTTACATCCTGGGTGTTTCCGTACAGAGGCACGTTCTCATACAACCACTCGCAGGCCCGCGTTACACGGATACGGGGATTGTTGCATTTTCCAGTATGGGTCTGATGAAGTCACGGACAACGAGAAATGCCGGAATTCCTCTCTCTGGAAAAACCTTAAGCTATTCCAGAGTCAGGAACATGAATAACCCGGAGGAATTTCACACCTGAGCTTATCCTCTGTTCCTGAAAGGTATGCAAATAAGTGCATGTTTAAGTTATTAATGCCTCATTTGCATATTTGAATAATAAATTTTAGGACATGTGTAAGAACAGTTATCCTAATGTAAGTACCGATCGGGGGAGGGGCCGTGGAGACCTCAGGCAGCCCTGGCTGATAACGGAGACAACAGAACCCGGAATGACCCGTAAGCTCTGGAGCACAGTACACACGCGGGAACTCCGAGGACAGGCGCGAGGACTACAGTCGCGAGGACTACAGACGTCGAGGCTACAGGCGCGAGAACTACAGGGCGTGAGACTACAGGCGGAGCGACTGCAGGAGGCGAGGACTACAGGTCCCCGAGGCTTACAATCTGCGCGAACTGCAGGCGCGAGACTGCAGGAGCGAGACTACAGGAGCGAGACTACAGGAGCGAGACTACAGGAGCGAGACTACAGGAGCGAGACTGCAGGCGCGAGGCTACAGGCGCGAGACTACAGGCGTGAGACTACAGGCGCGAGGCTACAGGCGCGAGACTACAGGCGTGAGACTACAGGCGCGAGACTGCAGGAGCGAGACTACAGGAGCGAGACTACAGGCGTGAGACTACAGGCGCGAGACTGCAGGAGCGAGACTACAGGCGCGAGACTACAGGCCCGAGGCTACAGGCGCGAGACTACAGGCGCGAGACTGCAGGAGCGAGACTACAGGAGCGAGACTACAGGAGCGAGACTACAGGAGCGAGACTGCAGGCGCGAGGCTACAGGCGCGAGACTACAGGCGTGAGACTACAGGCGCGAGACTACAGGCGCGAGACTGCAGGAGCGAGACTACAGGCGCGAGACTACAGGCGTGAGACTACAGGCGCGAGACTACAGGCGTGAGACTACAGGCGCGAGACTACAGGCGCGAGACTACAGGCGCGAGACTGCAGGAGCGAGACTGCAGGAGCGAGACTACAGGCGCGAGACTACAGGCGCGAGACTGCAGGAGCGAGACTGCAGGAGCGAGACTACAGGCGCGAGACTACAGGCGCGAGACTAAGTACTGCATCCAGAACCAGGACTCAACAACCTGGCTACACCTCCGTCAGTCACCGTCAGTCACATAATACATGCAGGGCGCTACGAGGCAAGGCATTCCCAGGAAACACATTTCGGATACAATCATCAACATTCCGAATAAAACTCCGACTGAGAGAATGAATGTCGGATCACTGGCTGCGTGAGTAGTAACACGGCTGTGTTTGTGTTGAAGACCTGGCAACCCCTGGCTCACGCCACCACCGTCAGCAAGCAACCCACCCCGGAATGACTTCAGAGGTTCCCATTTCCCTCGGCTGATAAACCTCCACGGCGCGGTCGGAGGTGCGGAGGCCGGTGCACCGCTCTTACCTTGGAAGAAGCTCTTGGCGCGGAGGTAGCTGACGCTGAGGCGCAGCACCGGAAAGCTTTGTCCAGCTTGGAGAGTGATGTTCCGGCGGTGAGACGGCAGCAGACTGGCCAGCCGGTCCAGCTCTGCTATTCAGCTGTTCCCGGTGCCTTTTAGACGGGTTGGACTTCTTGTTTCATCCCGTCGGCTTGTCTGTCCGAAACCACACAGGACGGGTCAGAACACGGTCAAGGTGGTCCGAAGCCCCCCACAAGGATCACAGACGGGCACGGAGCAGCCTGGAATGTTCACTGGAACGACTAGAACACGCACGGGAACATGAAGTTCCGAATACCAGGATCTGGTTTATTATTCAAAAAACCACAAAACATCAAACAAACCGCCTTTCTGTGTCAAGTCCATCTCCCGTGCATCCGCGCAGGCAGAGCCGCACATAGGCAGAGCCGCACAGGCAGATCCGCACAGGCAGCGCCCCGCACAGAGCACAAGGCCCTCAGCGAGGAGGAGCAGCGCTCAGAGCCGCCTTACTGGGCAACCCAGCACATACATACACAAGCACATATCTGACCTTACTGAGCACCAGAGGGTTCCCTCACTGGTTAGGCTAGAACTCTTTCTCCTCTGAAGTCACAAACAGATAGAGCTCACACTAAATCTACCCTACTGACCTCTTACTACAGGTTCCGACTTCAGCTATCCATCCATTCCGACTCACCCAATTTATCCATTCCTCCATCCAGCCACCCATATATCTCATACCATCCACCCATCCATCCATTTCATCCATCCTCCATCCATCTATCCATCACATCCATCCATTCCATCCTTCACCCACCCATTTATACATCCATCCATCCATATATCTATCCATCCATCCATCCACCTATCTATCTATCCATCCACCCATCATCCATCAATTGATCCATGTAATCCATCTATATCTATCCATCCACCCAAACGGTAACCGGTTTGCTGGAATTTAAACACTCGGAATGATAACAGCTTCCTGGAATTCCATGGTGGATGGACCAATAGAAAAGACTCCAAAATAAAATATCTATTTTCCACTGACTTAATTCAAAAAGAGAGCTTCCCCGCTTCATGTACTGTTACCATGACAGACAGGCAGGCAGACAGACAGGCAGAGAGGCAGGCAGAGAGACAGACAGGCAGAGAGACAGGCAGAGAGGCAGGCAGAGAGACAGGCAGGCAGACAGACAGGCAGAGAGACAGGCAGAGAGACAGGCAGGCAGACAGACAGGCAGAGAGACAGGCAGGCAGGCAGAGAGACAGGCAGGCAGACAGACAGGCAGAGAGACAGGCAGGCAGGCAGACAGGTAAAGGGTATACATGCAGTAGTAACAGATACTCAGCTGCTTCTGAGAGGGCTTCCTCTCGTCCTCCCAGCGTACAGGACACTCTCCGGGTGGGGATCATGGTAGAGCAGCTGCGAAACTTCTCCCTGAAGCGAAGAACCTCAGAACCTCAGAACAGCAGAAACCTCAGAACCGTCAGACAACCTGTTTGACCCCTCAGCACAGCACAGTCTCAGGGGTCGAGGCAGAGGAGGCAGAGACTGAGACACGGTTGGAGAGTGGCAGAGTTTTAAAGTCCGCCCTCCACTGCTGCCTCCAGCCCCCCACCCACCACCACACCCCCCACACACTCTTTCAGCTAACATACTCCACCCACAACACAGAGCAGCCGATACCCGCCCTCAGCTCAGACACTACACAGTCACTAACACCGTTACTAACACTGTTATAACCACACACCACCAACCGCCTCACCTACCGCACTCCAGCAGTCCTGGGATCATCCAACTTTCCTCCTCCACCAAACACTTCCTACACAGAGCTAAAGCCCCCCGAACCCGGGGGTCCTGGGGGGGCTGACAGTGTGGAGGTGTCCAGGTCCCGCTGTGCACACCGAGACAAAAGTAGCGCTGGAGGAATCGGATCCGTCGAATCGACTCACAAGCTCAACCGAATCACTACTAGCACTCCGCGGTACACAGACTCAACCCAGTGACTGAACACTTCTGAACACACTGACACCAACACCGTTAACGTCCCTCCGTGTCGGTCTGTGTGCTCTCTCTGGAACCGAACCGTGTGTATGAAAGGACTCGCTCTCCGAGCCGCACGCGGTGCTTCCTGGGAGTGAATGAACTGATGAATCGTTGAGGAGGAATCATCCGGAAGAGTCGGTTGAACTGAACCGAGCGGAAGCATCACTGGGTCACAAAAGGGACTCGAGCTTCGCACGCAACGCTGCACGGCTCGCGCGACACTCTCTCACGCACGCGCCCCCGCTACGCTACACGCTTTACTCCTCGCACGCGCACACATCCTATTTGTCACGGCAGAGCGGAGAGGGAGGGAGGGAGGGAGACGCACGTGGCAGCTGCTTACAACCAATCCCGGAGGCGCGCGCGCCGGCGCCTAACGCCACGAGCGATTCAGGTCCAGGTGAAGAGAGAGGGAGTCTAGGTGGAGTCACACCTGCAGGTGAGCAGAACGTGACACAGGTGACGCTCAGAGTCACACAGAGCAATATCATCGATCACCGTATTCACCTCAACACGTGATCAGGGACCGCGTCACGGTGACCGGAGGGCTGTATCCCGGAGTCAGCATGCACCCTCACACAGCTGATCTACACATACACCCCTCACCACCAGACCAGCTGCACCAGAAGGAGGTGTGGGAGTGCAGGTGTGTGGGGAAGGAAGATAAAGGTGACCAGGATCAATAACTGATGATAAATTTAGACTGATATGATCAATATTTATTGAGCTACACATACAGAAGTCTGTCTCTCAGTATGGCGTCGGGCCGCCGTGTTCGCTAACCCAACACGCCAGACGTCTCGGTATGGAGCTGTAGAGGTTCCTAATGGAGTCCTGTGATAATCCATCCCATGCAGCTTGAACATCCTCACACAGTTCCTGCAGATGGTGAGGTAGGGGTGGAGGTGGAGGGACACCAGGCCTTCTGGACGTGTGACTACACACCGTTCACCTCGGTGCTGACCCCGGTGTTCCCTCCCTTCCACACTGTGAGGGCTGGGCTAGGCTCCAGCAGCCTCTGAAGGACAAGCAGCTCCGATAAGGGGAGTGACGGAGGTAACAGACTGGACATCAAAGAGCTCCAGGTCATGTCTGCGTCAGGTGCTGCGGCTCCTTTTGATGGTCTACATGGGTGGCAACAGAACACAAGCATCTATGCATGTCACTCCCCACCTCAGTCCAGCAGCTCTGAACTCTGGACCCCAGAACCGACCCAGGCCAACTCTTAACCCCGCCCGCTTCACTGCCTCCCACCACTGCTCCTGAAGTCTGTGGTTCCAGAGCTGGATTATAAAGATAAAGCTTTACGTACAGTCAGGAAGCTCCTGGAGAACCGGAGTGCTTACCAACCCCTAGAGAACATAAGATCTAGAACAAATACATTCAACATAGAACCCTCAAACCCAGCCGAGGCAGAAAAGCACAGAATACACATACCACGCTCGCACATAAGCCTCAGAACACCAGGAGTGGACTAGACTCTCAAACAGTTCAAGGGATCCTTAGTGAACCACCATTTGTATGTGTAATTAGTTCTCCACCTGGGGAACCGGATCTTCAGGTTGACAGAGGCTGTGTTGTATATGGTAGCACCACATGGGACAAGACCGACACGACAACATCAGCAGAACCCCGTCTGGTGCTGTAACAGAACCACACCCTACACAACCCAACCATCCTGAAGAACCATCGCTAAGAGTGGGAACACCTTTGATCCATATTCCTGCACCTGGCATGCAAGTACGCTGTGCCATCTAGTGGACACTGGAGGAAGCACACGTGCTCAGGTTCCACATGTTCACAGATTCAGTTTATTCTCATAAATACAAAAACACACACAGAGAGAGAGACCACCTTAACACCCCCCAACCCCACCCCACCCCCCCTAGTCCTCCAGGATGTAATTGGGATTGACCACCAGGAAAGGGTCCTCCTCCATGACCGGCTCCTCTCCATCAGCACCGACCTTCTTAAGGCCCGTTTTGGTCAGCTCTATGATGATGTGGTCCTGTGATTGGAGAAAACACGGGTCACACGGGTCGGTCACACTCACGTCGGTCACACACACACACGGGTCACACACACACGCACACACACACGGGTCGGTCACACACACACACGGGAATGATTTTCTTCTCAGGAATTCTACACTCCAGTGGTTCTCTTAGCATGACTCAGGACAATAAGCTGACCGTCTGAAGCGGTCAGATCTTACCCATGGGACCCGCCTTCCCACACGATTAACACCTCACTCACCATGGTAATTATCCAATCAGAGTCCGAGATGATTCATTACCGTCATACGAAGGGATTACAGCGTAACCACTCACGTAGTGGACCAGCCGGTGCAGCACTCTCTCGATAAGGCTCTTCCTGGAGATCAGCTCAGCCTCAGACTCGATCTCGCTCTCGACCTCCTTCAGGTACCAGTTGATGAGCTCGCTCTTCTTCAGAGAGGACTCTTCATCCACTGGGAACGCAAACACAGCTCCAGGTCAACTGGCCCACTGCGGAACCCGCCACAGGAACCCGCCCCCACAGAGCTGGGGCACTGCAGCGACACTGACGTGGTGGAGTGTTTAGACACTGTGTCCACTCACTGTCCACTCTATTAGACACTCCTACCTTGCTGGTTCATGGGACACCGCCCACAGGACTGGACAGTTCTGGTTGGTGGACGAGTCTCAGTCCAGCAGTGACACTGAGGTCCCCAGCAGCACTGCTGTGCCTGATCCACTCACACCAGCACCACCCACACTAACACACCACCACCACGTCAGTGTCCCTGCAGTGCTGGGAATAAGGCCCCAGTTCTGAAGGCCCGCAGAGCCGACCCAAACCCAGAGAGACTCACACTGCTCCATCTTCTGCATGTGCAGCACCAGCAGGTTGGAGAGTCTGCGGTACTCTGCAAAGGACATGCGCAGAGCCGGTTTGGCCGTGGCCGTCTTCTCTGGCTGCTCAACCTCACCGGTGTCCATGGCCTCCGCGGCATCACCAGCAACTCCGTTCTGCCCGTTCACCTCCTTCGGCAGCTGCTCATTCTGATCTGGAGAGAAACCAGCGGAGACCGCGGCATTACACCTCCTCTAAAGTCTCCCCCACAGGAAGTTCCTACAGGAGGTGGTTCTGAATACGCTGCCTGATGTCTGAGACGCTGTTTATGATAGTGTGGAGAAGATCTCAGCCTTAAACTCCATTCATGGTGGAGGGATACATGCTGCAGGGCGCTGTGAGGTCAAATAGTCCCCCAAAGGAAACCCAATGTACTCATCACCCTCTGTCGTGATCAGCTGATCTAGCGGACCCCAGGTTCTTATAAAGGCCCGGTACACAGTTCACACTCACCGTTCAGATCCTCATCGTCCTGCTCCTGGTCGAAGTTGATATCAGGGGAGTCCACTCGGATGATGGACTTGTTCAGAAGTCTGAACGCCTCCTTCACGTGTTTGGGTTGAACCTTAATCAGACAGACAGCCTGCTCAAACACCAGAACCACACTAGAGGCAGAGCAGAGACACTCGCTCCCTATGGGGAAAGCTGTCCGAGCGGCTGTTCTATGCAACACTGGAGATGTAGTAGCTGTAGCTCAAAAGCTAGAAACTGAAACGCGAGTGGAATAATTAGGAACCTCAGGAAATATCAGGAAAAGGTCTCGGTCGAGAGAAATAATAATAATAATAATAATAATAATAATAATAATAATAATAATAAGCAAATTTCCCCACTGTGGGATCAATAAAGGATCATCTTATCTTAAGAGAAGATTAAGAATCAAGTTTCTCTTCCAGATATGATGAACCCGCTGTGTGCGATTTCCAGCGTCTCCGCTGCAGGAAGTGACCGCGGAGCACCGCTGACCTCGTCTGAGCAGTAGAGGCGGGCCATGGCCTCGGACAGACGCAGCATGCTCTCCAGCTGCCTCACCGTGATCCTCCAGGCAGACTTGGTGGTACCTCCTCCGTCCCTCTGCCGCAGGCGCTTATACTGCTCCACCACGAACTCCTGCGCCTCCACAGTGATCTACAGCACACAGGGCATTATGGGTCACACCCGGCCTGTACTCGGACCAGGTGAGGGTTCTGTAGGGTCAGTCGGTCTCACCTTTGGTTGAAACTGCCGGGCGAACAGGATGTACCTCTGGATGTCTTCAGCAGCGTACACACGTTCTACTGACTCCACATTCCTGGCGTGGAGGTCTACGATTCGCCTGGCTATGGCGTAATCCGTCACCTGGGTGGGGGTAAGGGGGCAGGCGTGGAAACAGAAGGGATGAGTGAAGGGACAGACGGACACCGCATCCTCTGCCGTGCCCTTGTGAAGCCCGGCTACTGCCACCCCTTGAATCTGCCTTTAGGGGTCACGCACACCCGCACCAGGTTTAAACCTAGAACAGCCTAACACGGGCATGGGCGGTGTTCAGGTTACCATAGGCTAACGGCCCGTCGCTACCCGCAGTCGAATCCTTCAGCAGGGCAGCTGGGGGGCAGTACCCTTCAGTAACCCCAGCCTCGGCCGCCACTCGGGCAGTTTAGGAGCCAAACGCTGCGGTACCAATACCACACACAGAACATTCAGATAACCCTCACCTCGTTACACTCGTCCACCAGAATGAAGAACAGGTCAAATCGGGACATGATGGGGGCAGACATGTTGACGTTCTGCTTCAGGGACTTGGAGCGGTTGTACCTGCCGTCGATGGGGTTGGCAGCTGCCAGGATGGACGTGCGGGCGTTCAGGGTAGCCTAAACGGGCACAGATGAAGTTTCACCCATCAGGCGCATCACTGGACCGAGCCTGAGGTGGAGTTCTCCTGAAGGAGCGGACACCTCAGCGTTCTGTGCTAGAGGAGGTCAGGGGTGCGGTACCTTGACTCCAGCCTTGGTGATGGAGATGGTCTGCTGCTCCATGGCTTCATGGATGGCCACTTGGTCTTTCAGGTCCATCTTATCGAACTCGTCAATACAGCAGACACCCTGAGGAGTTACACAGGGAGTCACATACACACGGACACAGGCCCCCAGTCAAACTCGCCCCACCTGCTCACATTGTCAGCCAGCATCAGAGCTCCGGCCTCGATGACGAACTCGTGAGACTCCTCATCTTTGACCACGGCGGCGGTCAGACCGGCCGCACTGCTGGCCTTCCCGCTGGTGTACACAGCCCTGGGCACAAAGTCCTCGACGTGCCTGAGCGAGGGAGAGGGAACGGGTAAGACTTCCAGACCGGATCCCAGGCACATCATTCCCTACCTGCGGATCATTCCGTACGTACTTCAGGAACTGGCTTTTGGAAGTGCTGGGGTCTCCGATGATGCAGACGTTGATGTCTCCTCTTAGAGACGTCCCCTCCATGGTCGTCTTGGCGACGCCACCAAAAAGCATGAGCAAAATGCCACGCTTGATCTCATCGTTCCCTACAAAGCATTAAACAGTCAGGAACCCGTGTTCTAGATACCCCCCCAAAAAAACCCACATGCTGTAAACTGTTCTTGTAATTACCAAGTTCTATATAGAACCATTTACAGGCTTGAAATGGTTCTTTGCAGGGCAAAACCGTTCTTAATGGTTCTATAGAGCACCAAAAAGGGTCAAACATTGTAACACAGCAGTACCCTTTTTGGTTCTATATAGAACCATATACACAGCACATTCTCAATCCATCTGAAGAACCATTTCCCCATCTACAGAACCATTTAGCGTGTGTATGGAACCATGATATTTAGTGAAGAACCTCTGAAGAACCATCTTTAAGGGTGAAGACTTGTATAACTCATGTAGGAAGCAGAGGTGGAACGGTACTGCCCACATGGGAACGTCGTGAGCTTGAGGAACCAGCCTCGTGACCAGGAAATCACAAGGACACGACTGAAGGCCACTGAACCAGGCACTGTGGACAAGTGTGCTCACTGCCCCCTAGTGAGCGTTTGCACTAGTGTGTGGGGGTGGGGGCGGGGTGGTGTGTCAAGTATACAGAGGTCAAGGGTTGCCATGGGTTGGCATATGGTTCTAAACTCTAAGTCTACTTGGCTAGCATGTTAGCATGTGGCTAACGTGTTCTATCGGACTGGGTATTAGCTAATAGCTACAGCGTTAGACCGGGGCGCTACAGACCCAACCCTAGACTGTCTAAAACACACCACATGACCACCCCGAACGTACGGACCCATTCCACACACTCCTCACCTGGGCCTGTACACCCGAACGTGTCGCAGCTACACCCCCCAGTTCAAAGAACCACACAGCGCTCCACAGCTCACCATGGATGGTGGGGAAGAGGCTGGTGCACAGGTTGTGGTAGAGGTTCTTGTCCTGGCTCATCTCGAACACCTTCTCCCATTCCTGCACAGTCATCTGGTTCTTCACGCTCTCGGCCGTCTGGTCCTCCTGACGCAGCTCCTTACCTCCAAACTGAACAGACAGAGATCAAAGCCCCTCCCACCCGGTTCTAAACCTCCGGCCCCTGCTCCCTCCATCAGGAGGACCTTAAAGGAACCCCCACCCCTACAGTTCAGCTGGGAGGTAATCAGTGATGGAGAGCGGGTTTGGTGTGAGGGGGTCCAAATGTTCTGTACAGTGGTGGTGAAGGAACCAGGGTTCTCCATGTCTAGAACAGACCTATAGACACTATTGACTATCTAGAACCCCCAGTGAACCTACACGTGTCTGAGTGTGTATGGAATGTTGATGATGAAAATCTGGAAAACCTGGAAATACTAAGTTCCTTTGGGGGACTATTTGACCTCACAGCGCCCTGCAGCATGTATCCCTCCACCATGAATGGAGTTTAAGGCTGAGATCTTCTCCACACTATCATAAACAGCGTCTCAGACATCAGGCAGCGTATTCAGAACCACCTCCTGTAGGACCTTCCTGTGAGGGAGCTTTTAGAGGGGACGTCTGGTTACCTTCACCACCACTGGAACAGTTCTGACTGTATCTAGAACCGGACATTTCACACCAAAAACTCCAGTTATGCAGCGACGTCAGGATCCTCACCCTGGGGTTTGTAGGTGCAACATGATTGGCCAGAAAGGCCAGTCTGTAGGACAGCTCTCGGACACCCAGAGCCTTCAGGCCCTGAATCCCATCCGCATCAAAGCCCTCCTTCCCAGTCACCCGGCTGCTGGTCTCCGCTCTGGTGCCTGCACAACGACAGGTACATGTATACAGACAGACAGACAGACAGACAGACAGACAGACCCTCCCTGCTGCTGTTGAGCGGGGTTTCTCTGGAACCATGAGGTTCTTGATGTCGTACTGACAGTTGTTGCTGGTACCGGTTCTCACAGTAACGGATCATTTTGGACCCATCACGGGTACTGCAGCGTTAACCACTACTTACCAGACACTGACCGAGCCCCCTGTGACCGACCTGTACCCAACACCCTGTACTACCTCCACCAGCACCAGGTACCAGCTCCAAATGGATCGGTCCCTGTACCGAGTCTTTGGATGTAGCCACATCAGTCTTCACACTTCTAGTACATGCTCGATCCAGTCCCAGCTGGTACTGGATGCCTTCCCTGGCACAGTTCCGAGGAGAATTCCCTGTAGGCTGGGATTGTATCCACTGCTGGTAGACCCGTATGACCGTACACTTCCACACACCTGCAGATTCAGCTACTTCCTCACAC
This sequence comes from Prochilodus magdalenae, assembly GCA_024036415.1. NCBI lineage: Eukaryota > Metazoa > Chordata > Actinopteri > Characiformes > Prochilodontidae > Prochilodus > Prochilodus magdalenae. The sequence goes on along the minus strand of JAMWET010007618.1, from coordinate 29,751 downwards.
TATGGTCTTTGGCCACGCCCACATGCAGTCCCTCCTTTTAGCCAATCATTAACATCTGCTCTGGAGCCATTTTCCACACATGGAACGAGACATTCCCTGCACTGTAGCACCTCTTCCCAATCTATGGATCCCGTCACCCACACCCCACAGGGATTTATAGAGACATCGTACTCATACAGCGCCACCTGCAGGAGCCTGGAGGTACTACCGCCTTACACACACCTTTCTCCGATCAGTAGACTCTGTGCATCTTGTTCTCTACGTGAATACTGACCTACCTCCCGCTTCATTACCCATGAGGGTAATTAGCGCTGCTGATCTGGATTAATCTGGATTATATGCTGGATTAAGTGGGGGCGCTATCGGGACACACACTGAAGGATCATTGTCGCGCACCGCTGATCAGGCATACCAGAAAGCGCCATGGCAGAAACGTCCGGCACCACGATGAGGGTGCCAGTGAAGTCACAGCGGTCTCCGGCCTGGGCCGTCTCCACAGCCTCGGCCCTCAGGATCACCTCCACGCTGCGGGGGATGGAACCCCGAGGGAGCTCCGCCTGCGTCTCCTGAATGCGCACCTGAGGCCACACAAACACACGGACACAGACAAGATCCATTCAGTTTACACCACGCTCCGGCACCACGCTCCGGCACCACGCTCCCAGCTGGGAACGCGCCTCAGCAAGCTGACCCGTCTTTACACCCCCTCAGCTGCAAACTTCAGACACCAGCTGCGTCTCAACCGACCGGCTACGCCCGGGACCGCTCCGGTTACCTTCTGGAAGTCCACGAAGCGGGACTTGTTGGTGTCCAGCATGAACCTGCGGCGGTTGGCACACACCGGGTTTTTGCAGATGGTGGGCTGCGTGTACTTGAACTGCTGCTCCACGTCCTTAATGACCGACTGGCAGTCCAGGCACAGGAAGGTTCCACTGACCAGCTCCGGGTGGACAGGGTGCGTCCGCACCACCTGACCACTGATCCGCAGCAGGGTGCCGATACGTGCCGTGGACAGCTCACGGATCCTGGACAAAGAGGGAAGCACAAGCACGTTCTGTCCCATTGGGTTCTTTAAGGATCATTGCTCTATGCAGAACCACAAACACACAAAAGAACCATTTACATGCTTAAAGGGTTCTACGTATGGTGAAAAGGTTCTACCGATTAACTGAGAATGTATTGGAAAAGGTTCTTGTCGGTGTTCTCCTAACAAGAGTAGAACCATTAACAAAACGTTCTCCACCTCCATCTGAAGAACCATTTAGGCATACAAGTGTTCATCGTTCTCCTCAGTCTTTACCAAAGAACCCTTGAAGAGCTACCTTAAGGCCGAGGCTGGGCCCAGGTGGTCCGTCACTACCCACCAGGGGTCCCCTTAAATAAGCACCTACGGTCCGGTGCCCCAGACCTCCACCAGGTGGAGCAGCAAGTGTCATGAACGAGTGGACCGGTTCCCTTGACTAGTGGACCAGTCTTGACTGACTGCCTGGAGAGCTACGAGCTCCACCACACAGGGGGACACCAGACCACCAAACCAAATACACACGGCTCGAGTCATTACGGAGCAGCTGCTGGAGACTGGGGAACCTCAAACGGAGCGGCCGGCACTTTCTCCAGACTCCATAACGCCATACCCTAGAACCTCAACGCCCCCGGCTGCCCTTCAAGAAGAGCGGGATGCCATGCCCCAGCAGACAATCGGTCGACGGGTGAACACGGTGTAGGCAGGTGTGTCTAGTCAGTACAGGACTGCCCTACACAGTGAATGGTACAGTGATGAGCCCGTACCACTGAACCATCGCTAACCCATCCCCGTGCCTCCGCATGAACAACACAGGCCTCGGTAATCTTCACGGACCACAGCGCTCCGGCTCAACGAGCTCGCGTCATTACGGAGCAGCTGCTGGAGACTGGGGAACCTCAAACGGAGATACTCACTTCTGACTCCATAAGGGAAGTCAGAGAACGCCACGCCCCCGGCTGCCCTTCAAGAAGAGCGGGATGTTCCCATGGTCCCGGGCGAAGTGGCGCACGGGGTGACGGCTGGGCAAAGTAGTCAACGGATTGCTCAAGAGCACGTGACCGGTGACGGAGACCGTGGCGCTGTTGCTGGTGTGAACCGACCGCCGTTCAGTAACCGGTCCTCACCTCCACCCCTGAACACTACAGCACTCCGGAGCTCCACCTGCGCTCCCAGACTGGAGATACTCACTTCTGTCGGGAAGGGAAGTCAGAGAACGCCACGTAGAACTCTTACAGGGCTACTGTTCTGTAGAAGGCGTTCTCCCCTGATGTTTAGGGGTTCTATGTTTATAGGTTCTATAGGTAAAGCTAGCATCAGTGTCTACAAACAACCATCTCACACCCAACTCCTTCAGATGTTCACATCTCACTTTAAAGAGGGACGTCTGGTTCCATTCACCTCCACTCTAAACAGTTCTGGCTTTATCTAGAACAGAGTTTTGCTCCATCATTCTGAACATCCACCCATACTATCCAGTTAAAAATGCAGACACTTGGGTGGAGCTCCCCTTCAAAAGACATCTCACATAACATCTCAGCCCCCCCGGGCAGCGTACCCCTAACCACGCCTGCTGTGAGGGTGCCTATAGAGTGGCTGTCTGGTTCCACTCACCTACAGTAAGGAGTTTATCTAGAACCACACTGAATGACAGCTCACCTGAGTAATTAGAGAACTTTGAGAAACGGGTGGAGCGGCCCTGTAACGCGCTGACCCACCTGTAGTACTCCTCCTGGACGGTGGTGGCCAGCTGCTGGTTGTACTGCTCGATGTTGGTGAAGCTCACGGTCAGGGTGTTCCTCTCGGGTCGGATGAGCTCCTGAGCCTCGGGCACGTACAGGGGGTCTCCCACCTTATCCTGAAACCTGATCAAGCCAACACTCACCTCGGGAAGGTTCACCGAGCGCTCACCTGAGACCCACCAAGCACAGAGCTCCACTTACTCCTCCAGAAACTCCAGGAAGAGCTTCTGACACTTCTCAGCCAGGTCATCTCGCACCTGCACACCTGCGGCGGTGGTCTCGGCTGCAGGTTCCATGGCCCACAAGACAAACAGCAACTCGGCAGGGGAAGGAGACGCTCGCAGCACAGCCAGGTACTAATGAGGCCTCCACCCAAACAGGTGGGCTGTGACCTCACTGATTAGCATGGGACTCAGGGTTGCCAGGTTTAACATAGATCCCACTCCTAGGTACTAATCAGGCACTCACATGAGCAGGTGGGCCATACCCGCCCGAACAGCCTAGAAGTCAGGGTTGCCAGGTTCAAATCTCCCCACCCCCTGGTATTAATGAGGGTTCCACATGAGCAGGGGCTGTTAGGTGCACCGATTAGGCCAGGGCTAAATAACAAGGGTTGCCAGGTCCAGCTTAATTCACCTTTTCAAAAAAAAGATTAAATCCCACCCACAGATACTACTGAAGCTAACGCATGAGCTGTGACGCCATTGGTTAGCCTGGGACCCAGGGTTGCCAGGTTCAGCAAGTCTCCCCACCCCCTGGTATTAATGAGGGTTCCACATGAGCAGGGGCTGTTAGGTGCACTGATCAGCCTAGGGCTAATTAACATGGGACTCAGGGTTGCCAGGTCCAGCTTAATTCACCTTTTTGAAAAAAAGCTTAAATCCCACCCACAGATACTACTGAAGCTACCGCATGAGCACATAAGCTGTGACGCCATTGGTTAGACTTGGACCCAGGGTTGCCAGGTCCAGCTAAATTAAAAACTTTAATTTCAAATCCCACCCACAGACACTACTGAAGCCTCCAAATGAGCATGAGAGCCGTGACATCACTGGTTACCCTGGGAAGCGGAATTCAAAATTCAAGTGATCTTGAAACTAACCCACAGGTACAGGTAGGGCTGCGATGTACACTGCTTAGCCTGGGACTCAGGGTTGCCAGGTCCAGCAAAAGTTTCCAACTTTCCAAAGTGATCTTAAATTGTGCTCACCTGTGAAAGAGACGGTCTGTAAGGTGAGTATGTGCTGTTCCACCAATAACAGAGTAAATACAAACACACAAATAAACCATCCCTGCTTTAATAGAGGAGTCAGGTTCTGCTGATGGATCGGATCCGGTCCTGGAGGGCAGGGGTGGGTCAGGAATCTCCCAGTGTTCCTCTGGGTATTCATAAAGCAGGCTTACTGCTGAGATCCTCAGACGGTGTTCACACCTGCCTCACATTTTACAGCTCTGTAAACGACTGATCTCTCCACACCAGGATCTATACTCGCTAATGCCCTGCCCTCTGTGATCAGACTGAGATTAGAGCTGATCGGAACTGGACCGATGGCCAGCGGTCTGACCAGTCCACCTTTCAGACTGTTCATGGGAATAATGGACGTCGTGTCTCCGGGACCATCCAGACTGTGACCGGTGTAGTTGTATATCCAGCGTCCGGAATGTGGAGGGTGTGGAAGGTGGGAGGTGGGTTAGTGAGCCCGGGGGCCTGATCCGTCACTGATCTCCTCTGAGTGATGACTGACCCGAGCTGTGGACAGGGTCATGGGTGATGAGCTCAGCGTTAGTGCTGTACTGGGCTGTGTGTGAGGTACATACCGACCAGTACCTGAAGATCACTCAGCTGCTCACGCACACACAGCATCTCACAAGTACACCCTCACCTTCCTGAAAATTTCTAACTACACCTGTACAGGTTACTGAAGATGTGACACTGTGCTACAGTGTTCAGGAGTCAGTGTTCAGTAGTCAGTGTAGAACAGTGTAAATCTACTGTGCCCTCATAATAACGCTACCCCTCTGGCAGTGAGAGTGAGTACACCCCTACGTGAGAACTGTCCCCAACCAGGCCTTCCCCTCCCCGGGGTCATGTGACTCGTTAGTGTGACAGGGTCTCAGGTGTGATTGGGGAGCAGGTGAGTTAAATTTGGGGTACCACTCTCACACTGGTCACTGGAAGTTCAACATGGCACCTCACGCTAAAGACCTCTCTGAGCATCTGAAGACGTTCTAGACTATAAGAAGAACCCACACTCTGAAACTGAGCCGCAGCACGGTGGTCCAGACCATACAGCGTTCTAACAGAACCGGGTCCATTCAGAACAGGCCTCGCCATGGTCCACCAAAGGTTAAAGGGGTGGAGTTCAGCCTGTCAGTGCTCAGACCAGGTGAGGAGCACAGACAGGTGTGTCCTGCCTACAGTCCAGCGTGGTGGTGGGAGTGTCATGCTGGGGGGGGCTACAGTTCACTGAGGGAACCATGAGTACCAACATGCACTGGGACATCCTGAACCAGAGCACGACCCCCTCCCTACGGAAACCGGGCCGCAGGGCAATACTCCAACACCATGACCACCCCAAACACACCTCCAACACCACCACTGCCCTGCTAAAGAACCCGAGGGTGAAGGTGCTGGACTGGCCAAGCATGTCTCCAGACCTAACCATACTGAGCATCTATAGGGCATCCTCAAACGGAAGGTGGAGGAGCGCGAGGTCTCCACCAGCTCCGTGATGTCATCGTGGAGGAGGATTACAGCGGTAGCCTGTGAAGCTGTAGTGAACTCCATGTCCAGGAGAGGTAAGGCGGTTCTGGAAAATAATGGTGGCCACAGGATACGGACACTCGGGGGCCCAGTGGGTCCATTCTCACTCGGGGTGTGGTCGCGGTCACTGCCAGCGGGTTAGACGTTAATGGCTGTGTTGGGTTGCTTTGAGGGCCCAGTAAAGGTACACTGTTCTACACGCTGTATCAGTGTGGTCTCCTCACTGTCCCATACAGACCCAAACCCAATACAATATTTACAGGAATGTGAGGGGTGCACTTACTTTTGAGAGATACTGTATATACACACACCCACCCATTATTTATTTATACACCTCGTCCCACCAATCAGCAGCCACGGGCTCCCACCACTCTGACCGCTACAGCCAGAGGAGCCGTATGGTCCTCCGTGTCCACAGGGACGTCCCGTCCGCCCCCGTGATCACCCAGCAGCTCCAGAGACTCCACCGCGTCACACCACATACAGAAAGCTTTAATTTTATTTACCACACATTTAAAAAAGTCAACCACACTATACAAATGTCCTTTCTGACCCAAACGAGGCCGAGCACACGTCCGAGGACCTGGTCAAGCGCCGCTCCTCCTCCCGGGACGCCCCTCCCCCCTCCTGATAGCGGCCCGCTAGGCCCACTGTGTGGATGAGCTTGGTTCGTTTAAATAGATAGGCAGTTTGCATGCAGCCCCAGCACCGAGGGGTTCCGGACAGCCGAGTCAGTGATGGGTTTAAGGTAGTAGGTCTCTGTCCAGGTGTATTTACAATCTGTCCGTCCTGAGCCGGGCCAGGTGAGGCGAGCCGCTCCGGCACGCTCGTGGTGCTTTAAAGGGAAGTCCAGCTCAGCAGACGCCTGCTAATAACACACACACACACACACACACACACACACACACACACACACACACACACACACACTCTTCCTTCCTTCAAATCCCACCTGCGCTCATACATTCCCAACGACATGGGCCGGACGTCAAAAGGAATGATGTTTATTACATAAGAGACACTTAAAAGAGCGAGAGAGAGAGAGAGAGACGGAGGGAAGACGCGGAGGGCAGGACGGAAGGAGAACGTTTAAGCCAGGTAGCTGTAGGTGTCCTTCTCGCCGTCCACTCTCTCCAGGTACTCCTTCTCTATGAGGATGTCGATGCATTTCTGAAAGAGACGCGACAAAACCGAGGATCAGAACCAGAACCAGACCCAAACCGAGGATCAGAACCAGAACCAGACCCAAACCGAGGACTAGAACCAGAGCCCACAGTCTACTCTTCACATCCAGGCTGGTTCTGTAGGTTTCTACTTTATCCAGTTAACTGTTGCCCCCTTTTTGCCTGACACTGCTACCACAGCAGGGGGCGCTGTGGCTTGATCAATACGGAGGTCATGGCTGATTTCTGATCATGGGATCACGGAGACTCTGTCTCCCTCAGGACATGCTCCATGACACACACACACACCTATGACCTCCGGTACTGAGCAGTCACCCTGCCGAGTTTAACGGGGGAGCGCCCGTGAGCCCCCCGCAGGGCCGCAGTGAGGTCAGGAAATACAGCAGGTCCTACCAAACTTACAGGACACTAAACCCTCCGGGACAGCGCCCCCCAGCAGTGCTGCTGTATCACTGCATCCCGCTGCACCTGGATACCTGAGAGCTGCTCGGGAAGAGTAATCGCTGTACCTTGATGACTGGAACTCTGGGCTTGAACCTGGAAGAGAGCTGGTTAAGGACCTCGGCCAGTAGCTGCTGGTGCTTCAGCATCTTCCTCATCTTCATGATTCGCACTATGGCCGCCTGCGTGAGCACAGAGATACAGGGTGGTCTCATTAACACAGACACACGGGCAAGACCTCGTCATACGACTAACCTACCCCGGGTGCCATGTACAGATACGCAGGGTCTCTATGGTGAAGCTCAACACGGCTGACCCCGGTGTGTGTGCTCCTCAGCATGCTCTGGAGGCTCTGCCTCAGCTGGAAGTGCTCGCTCGCCCCACTGTCCCCAAGGTACATGTCTGTTTAGGTATCTGCACTACAGGACACTTTACATCGCCACCCGAGCCCCCCCTGAGCACCAGTACAAACACTCCTGCCCGACTCCTGCCCGACTCCTGCCCGACTCCTGCCCGACTCCTGCCCGACTCCTGCCCGACTCCTGCCCGACTCCTGCCCGACTCCTGCCCGACTCCTGCCCGACTCCTGCCCGACTCCTGCCCGACTCCATTTTAGAGCTGCACTGATTTTTATCTTTAAGCATATTTAAATTTTGTCTGATATCTGTCCCTCTGTACACAGACTCGTATACGCTCCCACCTCGGTGTACTGAGTGGGATGTGTATCTCCAGGTCTGGGTTATAGTCTATGCTGAGCCGGTACTCGTGTTCTGCCTGCTGAGCATATTGTGGTCTGTACGTTTTCACTGCTGGTGAAAACCATGTGACTGATTTACTGGGCACCGATCTGATCGGACTGTTCCTCCAAATGAAATCAGATTCATGAACTAAGCCATGTCTCCACCCATCACCGTTCTATGAAGAAGCTTCGGCTGACGTAGCTGCCATGATGTGGGCGAGACGGGCAGACCCGTGTCTCAGACCGCAGAGCGAGAGCTCACCTGTATTAACAGTTTCCGGTCCTCCTCGATGTTTTTGTGAGTGGTCTCCTGCTCTTGTTTCTGCTCCGTCTTCATGGGCACGTTGATGTTCACGCGCAGCTTCTTACTGCATGAAGAAGACGGACAGGCGGTCATACTCTGGAGACCAGGTGTGGAAACACATTTATGTCCTATGTTTATTTACGAGAACAACAGACACACAGTCAGCTACGAGCTACTGCTACAGCACCACCACACAGGAGTTAGCACCATTTAGTCACCTACTTTTTATAACCCAGGTAGAGCTTTATGAGCGTGTCAGGTTTAAACTCAACCTCGTCCACATTAGCATTCTCGTCCTCCAGCACCTGCACCACGACACACAGCACAACAGTCAGAACACCGCGGTCATTCCAGGGCCTTGGCTGATCAGCTGTACTGAAAACACCATCAGGACTCCACATAAAGAACCTCCATCACGTCTGCTGGGACTGATCCGGTTTGGGGAAGACAATGGAAGCTTTACAGGACATACAGTGGTAAACCGGCACTGACCCGGAATCGGTTCAGAACAGAAGGACCAACAGTAGTTTAGTTACCATCATGACTGGACAGTGACTACAGACAGACATCATGGAGAGGAGAACTTTATATTAATTCATTAAATAATATACATAAATAAATATTAAAGAATGGATGTATTCAAGACGCACTGGAGGAAAGGGACTGAGCATCTGTTCAAAAATAAAACCAGCTGGAATAACAGGAATAACTGACCTGCATTTATTAACTTCATATTTGATTTATTATTCGTGTGTATGTATATTTAATGTTTATAGTTAATATAATATAGTTAATGATCTATACACTAAATGTGTATACATCATTAACACCATTCAGATAAACAGGTCAAAGGCACTGACAAAGACTGTGTAAAGCAGGAGAGATATGAATCTGTATATTACCTGTAATGTCTCAATAAACAAACAAAGATTCCTCCTCCGTGGTTTCTGGTTTCTGGTTTCCGTAACCTTTTTTAACAGCTGAGCTATGATCTGTTTACAGTCTACTACCCTCACAGGGCATCAGCCAGCAGGAACTGAAGTATGAATGAAGGTCATTAGGAAAGGGCCAGTTCACCTAACCAGTATAAACCTGGCGTAACTGTTAGAACGTGCTAGAACTGGCCCAACATTACCTAGATCCTCCTTATCTCAGCAGCCCTGGGTAAACCACTCCTATTCACACTTACCAGCAGTTTAGACTTCAGTAAAATCTGCAGGACCTGCACCAGAATGTCCTGTGGGCACAGGAAGAACAACGTCAGCGTGAGGTCATCGCTCTGACATGCCGTATGAACTGCACCGTGTGATCGAGGCGGCTCACTATTTTAATCTGAGTGCTGTCCGTCAGCTGCTGGACCGTGTACACGTCCTCCGTGTTGTACTGTAGCAGGATAGCCATCTGAAAGGTGGAGGCCTGCAGATAAACCGAGAGGGAGAGATGGAGGTCAGCACCGTGTCTCAGTTTCAGCTCCGGCTTTAGTGATCTAGTGACCATCAACATGAAGACAACGCGACCTCAGCGGTATTGAGTGGGAGTGAATGATTGCTGGGCTGGTGTGAGGGTCTCTATATCTGTGGACCTCCTGGGATCTCCACGCACTCCAGCCTCTAGAGTAAACAGACCACACCCAGTGAGGAGCGGTTCTGCAGACCCTGTTAATGAGAGGGGTCAGTGGAGAACAGCCAGACTAACTCCGGCTGTGCAGCTGTACTTCAACACCGTCTTGGTGACACGCTCCTAGGGAACCGGTGCTGGTATCAGTACCTCCGTACCTATGGAATGTTATCCTACACCCCAGACAGATTTCTAGACGGGATCAGCAGGGGGCGCTCTTCACTGCCTCTCACCACATTAACCATCTCTAATGCTGAGGGTCAGCCCGGGCTCTCCGGACAGATGTTCTGAAGTGTGGGTCACTGCACTATCCTGGCACCGTGTGGGCAGCATTTAAGGTGGAACAGGAAAATCTAAACAGGAAGTGGAATCCAGCCTGGTGTTAAAACTCCACCGTGGACAGTTAAGACAGTCTAAACGTTCTCAGAGCAGCTAGCATAGCTCAAATGGCTAATTGCTAGCGAGTCCAAGTTTGAACTGTGTGTCCTGACCACCAACTCAAGATCACCAACTCTGTAGTCCTCACCCCACCACACCAAATTACGGAGAGCAGCATGGATAGGGGTACGGATGAGTATCCGTAAGGAGTATCGGCTCTGATGAAATCCGGATACCCATCCAGGTGAGCGTCTGCACCATGTGCCCCGGTGTTCACATGTCTGCACCATGTCATGATAAAAAACTGGGCACCTATCTTTCCAGAATAAAGTGGGTGGGGCCTATTCTATGGACTATGGATTTTTGGGCTCTAGAGTCTATGACGTACTAAAATCATTACACGCCTACTGAACTGAGGGGACTCCTGGTCCGAACCAGCTGTAATGCATCAGTGACGGTCACGCAGTAGGAGTGTGTGTGGTACCTGCAGGGTGTATCTGTTCTTGAAGCAGTTGGTGACCAGCTCCCCCTTGGACAGGTGGTAGAGCCAGGTGAGCTTGCGGCCGCTGTGTCTGCTGGCGTAGAAGGCTGTGAACCTTTGGTAGCTCCTCTCCAACTGTGTGTGTGGAGAGAGCGTCAAAATACAACACCCCGTCACAAAGCAACAGGCACAAACGCGTGAACAAGACGTCAGGCACTGTTATGTCTACTACACCATACTGCCAAAAGTATTCACTCCCCCATCCAAACCACTGAAGCCAGGTGTTCCAGTCACTCCCACATCCACAGGTGTATAAACCGAGCACCTGGTCATGCAGACTGCTCCTACAGAGGTTAGAGAGAATGGGTCGCTCTCAGGAGCTCAGTGAACTCCAGCGTGGGACCGTGATAGGATCCACCTGTGCTACAAGTCCAGTGGTGAAATTCCCTCCTACTAAATATTCCACAGTCCACTGTCAGCTGACACTGAACCTTAACCCGATAGAACACCTTTGGGATGGATTAGAGCGGAGACTGAGAGCCAGGCCTTCTCGTCCAACATCAGCATCTGACCTCACAGATGTCCCTCTAGAGGAATGGTCAGAAATTCCCATAACCACATTCCTAACCTTGTGGATAGAATTCCCAGAAGAGTTGGAGCTGTCCTAGCTGTAAAGGGTGGAGCATCAGATTACACCCTGTGGATTAAGAATGGGATGTAGCTCGAGCTCATACGCGTGTGAAGACAGACGGGTGAATACTTTTGGCAGTAGAGTGTGTGTTGGGGTGATGTGCTGCGTGTGGTACCTCAGAAGGCAAAGCAAAAGTGCAGGACTGCTGGAAAGGCCAGGAACCAGAGCTCAGCACCTGGATACTGAAGTCCACTGAAAAACAGAGATCCATGTTCTAAGGAATCCGCACCGGATCAAAGCACAGCCTGTTCCAATAATAGGATAACTGTTTTGGGAATAGGGGTGTAACAAGGCCCTGACAGACACGGCAGTGCGCATCACGGAGCAGAGCTGTACTAATCACCCCCCCTCTCACTCAACAAACTCGGGGGGCACGGGGGGCTGTGTCAGCACCTCGCTAGCTGCTACTCACCAAGCACTTTATCAGGAGCACCTGTATCTAATCAGCCGGTCATATGGCAGCAGCATAAACCAGATACGGTCCAGCAGCTCCAGGTAGCGTCCACACCCACCACCAGAACGGAGAAGACCTGGGACCTCAGGGATTCAGAGTGGAAGTGACTGTTGGGCTGGCGTGAGGGTCTGCTGGGATCTTCACACACCACAGTCTCTAGAGCTCCTCAGCATGGAGCAGTCAACAGACCACACCCACTGAGCAGCGGTTCTGCAAACCCCACTGAAGAGAGGTCAGTGGAGAACGGCCAGACTGGTTCTAGCTGACGGAAAGGCCAAAGTAACTCCCTTATGTGCCAGGGTTAGCCCTAACCCTGGTGACCATCTCCAGGAGCAGCATGTGCCAGAAACCCAGAAGGACTCCCAGCATTAGAACAGCGTTCCTAATAAAGTGCCTGGTCAGTGTTCATCATCAATTCTGACCTGCAGATCAGGAACCCGCTCACAGAAGAGCGTCACATGACCTGCCGTGTCCTATTCGGGAACACCAGGAGCACACTAACTCTGAACGGAATCTGATCATGAGCTGAGCACTGTTACACCCCTATTCAGGAACACTCCTCAGACCCGCACACGTACAGTCTAACGGCTCCGAGTTGGTGAGGTGCTTCTTGAACTGCTCGTTTAGGTCCTTACTGACGCCGATGTCCTGGAACATGCGCTGGAGCTTGGACGTGTACTCAAAGCCGCACGCTTGCTGCAGGAAGAGAAGAGCGTGGCATTATGTAAAACACAGACTGGTGACTCACCGTCAGATTCCAGAGGGACTGTGCCAGGACGGAGCCGCCACGACCCCGCTGCCTCCGACAGCACTTCCTGAAACAACTTCGAGCGGAAATCTGACACGGGCTCTATATTTAATCAGTCGGCTGGGGGAACAGCAGCGGGCCGATCCCTCACGGAACCAGACATACTGGAAATGTGCTGCCTGTGTTCCGTCTGTATGTGGGAATCTGCCTTCATAAGCGTAGAACACTACATTTATATACTGTGTGTAGATACGCGTATATACCGCTGAACTTTAATGTGACAGAATTATATTCATATCAAGGGAGAACCCTGTTAGCCAGCTAGACCGTCCCATCACAAGTACTCTAAAGTCCATTTCACACCGCACGCAGTAGCCGCACGCAGTATGCATTATCCTCCTATACAGGACAGCAATGATCAGTCAGTAGTAATAATTAAAACCAAATTAGTTAACTAATTAATTAATAACTCATTTAGTCCCAGAGTTTTTGGTGACCTCATTTCCTTGTGACTGTAGAACTGAGCACAGACCATTACCCAACACCACTACAAGAAGGTAAACGGTGTAGGAAGCCGTACTGGGGCGGAGCACACAGCCGCTAAACCTGACTGGCACAGCCCAATCTGATGGGATAAAGATCTCTGGGAAATGTCCCATCATGGAAAACTAATCCTGTCGGAGCAGGGCTTTCCACAGCCTCCGGAGAGCGGTCACTGCCTCTCACCACGTTTCCCCCGACACAAACCAGACCCAACGCGGAGTCACTGCGCCCGTGTCTGGGAGCCTCGGTAATCTAGACGCAGGAAAGGTTTAAAGGGCAACACGACCTGTCTATAGAACCGCACGCTCCTCCCCACCCTTCACGCATGCAGGGGTGAAAGTGAGCATCCGCCACACAAGGAGGTCTCTGTATGTCATCTACATAAACACAATACGGAGATCGGAATTACTGGGGGGGTCCAGGGTGAAACAGGCATCATGGAGTGGTTCGGGAATACCGTGTGTCGCATCCAGTGTGAAATGGACTTTAGGGGTCTCTCTAAAGCACAGCTCTGGACCGCCACAGCCGGGGCTGTTCCTCCTACAGCGGTGCTGGTGAAAGTGCTCGTTGTGTGATGTTGGAGAAAGAGCTCATGGAATCATATAGGTCACATGACCAAATGCTTTTTGGTCACTAAATATGTTATACTGTCAGCATACAGCGATACACACGCTGCCATTAACCTAGAGGACCGCACCTTCAGTTTGGAGATCATGCTGGCCTCGGCATCATCACTGGCACTGTTTTGGTGGACCAGCCGCTTTGCCAGCATCTTCGCATAGAACTTCTGGAACACGTCTTTATCCTCGATGTACTTAAAGACCACCATCTACAGGAGACGGAGAAAAGGGGGAATCTGAAGTAGGAGCACTTAGAAAAGTATAGAGCAGCAGCACATCTACACCCATCAGCCCCTACAGGTCCACCTGTATCTCCACCCACTGTCCACTCTATCAGCTCCACTGACCATACAGGACCATCTGTAGGTACAGGTCCAGACTGTAGTCCATCTGTGTCTCTATTACCCTGTTCCACAGGTTGGCGCCCCCCACAGGACGGTGCCCCCCACAGGACGCTGTTGTCTGGATAGTTCTGGTTGGTAGACGATTCTCAGTCCAGCAGTGACACTGAGGTGTCCAGCAGCACTGCTGTGTCTGATCCACTCACACCAGCACCACACACACTAACATACCACCACCATCAGTGTCCCTGCAGTGCTGAGAATGATCCACCACCCACATACTACCTGCTCTGTGGGGGTCCTGTGGGGGTCCTGATCATTGAAGAACAGGGTAATACAGTACACAGAGAAACAGATGGACTACAGTCTGGACCTGTACAGTCAGTGGAGCTGATGCTGAGTGAAGATGAGGTTGGGGTGGGCGCACGTCAAACAGTGGGGAATTTGCATGTTGGTCTTTGATCTCCTTTTCCTCACCACTTGATTCAGAGTGTCTTCGAGCTCTGCTTCCTCTGGGTTCTTGGAGCTGAATGGACATAGAAGAACATGTTTATTAGAACCTCACTCCAAGCACCTTCACACGCACGTACTCGCTTTGGCCGGGTAACCGAGGGACCAGGGAACGGTGTGTGCACGCTCAGACGTACGCACCTCTTCTTAAGCAGGGAGTCACAGTACCGGGCCAGGAGCTCGGGGGATTTGCTAGAGGACTGGACCATCTTGGTGACTGCGTTGTTGTTGATGAAGCGCCCACAGGCCTGTTCGGAAAAACAACACGGACACTTTCTCAGCGGCAGGAGAACCGGCACGGTTACTTCAGATCCAATCAGATTTGTGTCCAGACTTCACCAATCTAGCTGCTGAGCTGCTGTGGTAGCGCCGTAGTACGTAGCTACACTATGTGACGTGGCTGTTATATGTGGATGCAGAAGAGATGGTGGTGCATCATCTCACCCCCCAAACAAATGCTCACGGTCCAGAGCTCTTCATGGAGCTCTGAACCTAGACGTTGGTGCATTGTGAGTGACACAATAGCCACTTCTAAATCCAAACTGAACATCCCGAGAGCCGCCACAATATGAACCCAGTAAGGTTCTCCATCAGGCCTGACCACCGTCAGCGTGGAGCCTCCTGATTAGATGAGCCTTACTGACAGACATACCTTGTCCAGGGCAGCTACAAATCCAGCATCGTTGTTAAACGCAGACATCACCAGAGCGTTGTACTTCTTATGGACATCCAAAATAGTCTGGACGTACATTTTGGGGTCCTGTGATCAAATTAAACACAGAAGAGCCGAGTTACAGGGTCAAACACACTTCATCAGCCAGATGTTTGAACACGTCTGGACAAACCGTACTCACGTTGAGAGCAGCCTCCCCGCACTTCTCGATAGCAGCCAGACCCTGGTTGTAGATGTGTGTTTCTAGAAGCTTCTTGAGCTCGCCTAAACCGTCTGTAATCCTCGACACCAAGTTGTACATGCGACCGAGATCTGAGGACAGACAGGGAAGAGCCGGTTAGGCACCAAACGGAATCTTAAAGCCGCAGTGAAATCATTCACACTCAGAGCGTTCAGCAGACGGCGCTATCCAGAGTGACCTACAACCGCGCTAATTCAAAACTCATCACCCTTCAACCTGTTAGTCACGTTAACCATGACTCATTTAGCCCCGCCCCTAAACCGACTTTTCCACTGGGGACATTTCTCTGTGGCGGTCCACCGCGCCAAAATCTCTACCGCCAAAAAACCCCGCACAACTGAAACGTCTATCCAAGCAGTCGAGTCTCCCGGGAAACCAAACTCCAATCCAGTACCTCACGGTCCGGGCAGGACGGGCCTGGACTACTCAAAAACAAGACGGGTACACTACAGACAGAGTGCAGCCTCCATCTTTCTATGTTCTTTAAAATCCCCCATTAGCATTTTCCTTTTATTCTTAAAAGGTAACAAACAAACAAATAAATAAATAAATAAATGTTTTAATAAATATTAGGAAAATAAGTTAATTTATGAGTTATTTATTAGTATTATTAATATTATTAGCATTATTATTATTTTTAAACATATTTAGCTTATATTAGTCAGGTTGGAGAATGATTCATTCTGAGTAATCCTGGATTTCTCTTGGTCTATTCACAACAGGCTGAGGTTTCACCCCGACAGCGGACCCTCCTCCAGGGCCTCAGTATCAGAACCGTACAGATCTCCATACCTTCGTTCTTGTCCGCGTCCAGAAGGTTCTGGAACTCGGTGTGGAAGATCTCCAAGTGCTTCTCGATGAGAACCTGCTCACACTTCCTTGCCAGCTCGTCCTGTGTGCTCTCGTGGAGGTAGACCTGCACCCTCCTCTGCTCCTCCAGCAGTCGAGCCTCAGCCTGCAGTGACACGTACGAAGGGTTAGAGGCAGGGAGGCAGGGAGGGCTGAACGAGGGACATTCCCCCAGATGGCCCTGAGCTTTACACGGGGAGGTTTAACCTAACAGTCCGGGGAACTGCTGGTAGACGACGGCGTTCTGGGTTTTAGCCTCAAGCTACAAAAACACTACAGCATATACCATACATACCCTGGTGGTCTTCACCAAAGATCAGGCCCACTACCCAGCCTTACAGCCCAGCCTTACAGCCCAGCCTTACAGCCCAGCCTTACTGCCCAGCCTTACTGCCCAGCCTTACTGCCCAGCCTTACTGCCCAGCCTTACTGCCCAGCCTTACAGCCCAGCCTTACTGCCCAGCCTTACTGCCCAGCCTTACAGCCCAGCCTTACTGCCCAGCCTTACTGCCCAGCCTTACTGCCCAGCCTTACTGCCCAGCCTTACTGCCCAGCCTTACTGCCCAGCCTTACTGCCCAGCCTTACTGCCCAGCCTTACAGCCCAGCCTTACTGCCCAGCCTACAGCCCAGCCTACAGTCCAGCCTACAGCCCAGCCTTACAGTCCAGCCTTACAGTCCAGCCTTACAGTCCAGCCTTACAGTCCAGCCTACAGCCGAGTATTCTGTCTGGTGAGCTGATACTAAATGTGATTGGACCATTTCTTAAAAGATCAGATCCGGCTGGTCATGTCTAGACATTTTTGTTGAGCAAATAAACCGAACACTTGTTACCGCACACCTGCTCTGACAGCCTCACCTTCTTCATGTACTCGGTGACGGGGTTCTGCTGTAGGAACTCCGTGCTCTCTCTGGTGTAGAAGCGCTCAGTGTCTGCCAGGAACTGAGTCTCGAAGTATTCCTTATAGACGGACAGAGTCGGCCCTTTAGCGAAGGCGTCGTCTTCGTTCAGGCCCAGCTCCACTACACAGCGACACAGCGTTAATCACAGACACAGCGTTAATCACAGACACAGCGTTAATCACAGACACAGCATTAATAACCCGTGTACACTGAACAAACAGAGCAGATCACACGGTGTATGAACCATGTCTCAAGGTTCAGGGTGACGATCATCTGCTCCTTCAAATACAAGAACACGTCATACACAGGGGATTTACACAGCAGTTAAAGGAGCGATGTGCGAGATGACAACCTGATCTCATGTTGGACTGATTCCCCTCCTACAGCGCTACAGTGACTCACTACCACCTCCTCAGGTACACAGTGGTATTACAGAAAGGACCAGGGCTAGCTGATTAGCATGCTAACTCCAGTAGACGTCTCTGATCCACCATTACGCCTGTTACAGCTTCATATCCTGTAGATCATTTTAAACACCGCACACCTCTACACTTACATATCGCTCCTTTAAATATTAGTAAAGGTGAAAACTCTTTTCTGTAATCGGGGAAGAAGTTACAGATGAAGAAATGAAAATATACTAATTACTCGCACACACACTCTCACGCACGCACACTCTCACGCACGCACACTCTCACGCACGCACACTCTCACGCACGCACACTCTCACGCACGCACACTCTCACGCACGCACACTCTCACGCACACACACTCTCACGCACACACACTCTCACGCACGCACACTCTCACGCACGCACACTCTCACACACACTCAATGACTTTTTAACCACTCGTTTTAATTTAAAAACCTCAGGAGTTATTACTCAGAGTCCAAAGATTAGAAGAGTGCAGGTTCTGATTTTTAAAGGACTCACCATAGGACTGGACCACTCCGCTGATAAGTCTAGTGTTGATGGTCTCTCCGTTCCGCTCCTTCTCAATAAGCTTCAGCACTGCGTTTGTAACCTGGGATCATCCACAGAGGACCAGAGTTACAGAGGGGGAGACAGAACAACCTGATACACCTACTGCTCAAACTCTCACTGCACAGAACCCTCACCTGCTTATTCAGAGGCCGGAACAGACACTCCCTCCACGTCACCAAGGCCAGCTGGAGAGAGATAGAGACAGAGAGTGAGAGAGACACACACAGAGACACACACAGAGAGACAGAGGACGTCAGATATTATTCTCTGGAGAGCATGTGACACCTCAGAGCCAGTCAGCCTGGGCCGAACCTTACCGAGTAAATTTCATAGATGCCTTTGCGGCCCTCGTCACATTCGCGGCGCACCCAGTGGCGGTTGAGGTAGGCACAGATACCGTTGAGCACTTTACTGGAGAACCGGTAGTCTTCCCACTGCTGTGTGTAAAACTTCAGAACACTCTCGTCCATCAGGTCCTCTCCGTCCTGAGCGGGAACACACAACAGTGAACTGCGTACCCCAGCTACCTGCAACTCTCTCCGCACACTGCCACTCGAGGAAAGACCGTCACAGTAAGAACCGAGTCCAGTGAGGTCAAACACCCCTCATCAGACTGGACCACCTAAAGCCAGAGTCAGGAATTTCAAACCAGGAAGATGCCCAGCCTGGACAAACCTGGTCCAAGGCCTTACCCTGCAGGGTGGACCGGCCCTGTATCTGCTCCCGAGGGTCCAGCACTGGGGTACCAGAGGGATGGGAATAAGTGTACTGCCATAACACACACCGCAGTATATTATTTATCATTCTATATAAACTGAGACATTCAGGACCTCCACGTCCAAACAGCCACCTAGGATTCCAGCACTGAGCGCTTTAATCCATAACAGGATATGGAATATTAAACACCAGCGTCTTTCCCGCTCAAAATATCACACATCCGCTGTTTCATTCCCTCACCTCTAAACATTCTGTACATCAGCTCACCGGACAATAACCGAGTCCCCCTGTAGGTTTAAGGTGGTAGTACCTCCAGACTCCTGCAGTCTCCTGGGTCTATAAACCCCTGCGGGGTGTGAGTGACGGGATCCATAGATTGGGAAGAGGTGCTACAGTGCAGGGAATGTCTCGTTCCGTGTGTGGAAAATGGCTCCAGAGCAGATGTTAATGATTGGCTAAAAGGAGGGACTGCATGTGGGCGTGGCCAAAGACCATAGTGTGAAGGAAGTAGCTGAATCTGCAGGTGTGTGGAAGCGTACGGTCATACGGGTCTACCAGCAGTGGATACAATCCCAGCCTACAGGGAATTCTCCTCGGAGCTGGGCCAGGGAAGGCATCCACCACATCTGGACCAGCTGACCAGTTCTCTGATGTGAGAGAGTCTGAACACTGATGTAGCTACATCCAGAACTTTGTCAGGTACATGTCCTATCTAGTCCCAGCTCTTGCTGGTGCTGATGGCGGGAGTACACACTGGAAGGTACGGGTGGGTCACAGGGGGCTCGGTTCCTGCCCGGTGAGGTTACGTGGTTACCTGGAACCGTATGTGTATCTGTTTTATTACTGTGCTGGTCAATCAGCACTACAGCGACGGCAGCAGGTGGTATTCAGGCCGGGTCATTACGCTGCTGAGAACGGCCAGAGGGACGCGTGTCCAGGTGGGGATGACTGTCCATGTCTGTTTGACACTGTTAGAGGGTAAGAGGGTAAAACACACATGGCTTCCCGGGAACAGTGAGCGACCGGAAGCACCGCACTGGGATCAGTGAAGATCAGTACTCTACCTTGAGCAGGTTGGTGAGGTAATTCTTCAGGAACTCCTTCAGCCTCTTGTAGAGCTCCAGGCCCACAAACTGGGCTCCTCCTGGAGTGGGCGCCTTCTTGGAAGGCTTGGACGGTGGGACGCCCGGCCCGCGGGGCTGGTTAGACTGGTGCACACTGGTGCAGTAATTATACACATGACTGGAGAAGAAGGTTAAAGATCACAAACAGCATTGGGTGGAGCAACGGAACCGACGGGTGGAGAAACTCCTAGATCGTGACTAAAGTGGAGACACAGACACAGACACAGACACAGACTAGAACATAGGGACACCTACACGTCACACCTACATCCCACTCCAAATAGCTGGGCCGAATCTCAGACAAGCCAAACACACAGGAGGTAGGAGGAGGAATGTGGGCAATCAGTGATACCATGCAGGAGGCATTTCACCTCCTCTGCTCCTCCCTTAGGCGTCCCCTCAACCTGCCTCTTGTACTCTCAACGGCTGTAGCTCACGGCCATACGCAGTGCCGGTCACAACCAGGCCTCGACACTTCTCAGCTCAGGGTTTAGCCTGCTTGATATAAACCCCAGGCCCATACGATCCGGCTCTAATCTGGGGATTCCTCAGTGCTTCAGTCGGGGAGGGGAAAACTGGGGCAGTGTGAACGGGGCAGTACCTGCACGCACCGTACCGAGCCAGCACTGCATTAGGTCCTGTGTCGTTTGTTCAGAGACCCATCGTAACTACGAGTGGCCCTAACACCGCCCTGCTCCGACTACGAGCTGGCCTAGTCACTGCAGTGCTGGTCCTGTTTCCCGAGAGCTCCCCCGCCTGTGATTTCTTTCCTTAGACCGCCCGAAGACTGGGAATGCTCCGCCGATCACTGCACAGAGCAGGAGCGCATCATCGAGCCGTGTACAGTAGGTACAGCAGGTCTGCGCTCAGTGGCAGCGCATCGTTACTCCTCATCCCTAACACTGCAGCACCAAACAGGCTTCCTGAGCCTCACTCTCTTATCCCATTCCCGGGACACACACGGGGGGGACACGGACACAGGGGGGGACACGGACGCACAGAGGGGGGGACACGGACGCACACAGAGGGGGGGACACGGACGCACACAGAGGGGGGGACACGGACGCACAGGGGGGGGGACGACCGGGGCGGGGGGGGGGACACGGACACGAGGGAGGGACACGGACGCACAGAGGGGGGGACACGGACGCACAGAGGGGGGGACACGGACGCACAGAGGGGGGGACACGGACGCACACAGAGGGGGGGACACGGACGCACACAGAGGGGGGGGACACGGACGCGCACAGAGGGGGGGACACGGACGCGCACAGAGGGGGGGGACACGGACGCGCACAGAGGGGGGGACACGGACGCGCACAGAGGGGGGGGACACGGACGCGCACAGAGGGGGGGGACACGGACGCGCACAGAGGGGGGGACACGGACGCACAGAGGGGGGGACACGGACACACAGAGGGGGGGGGGGACACGGACACACAGAGGGGGGGGGGGGACACGGACACGGACACACAGAGGGGGGGGACACGGACGCACAGAGGGCCCATTAGAGGATACGTGTAGAGCTCCATGTAGCGTGACTTGGCCATGCTCTGGCGAGTGTAGACCTGCTGAATGCCCGCTCGCAGGTCATCCCAGATCTGGTCCAGCCCAATTTGTTTGAGTCCATGATGGTTCTGGCTTCTGTTGGACGACATCCTCTCCCCTCCAACTCGCTCCCTCTCTGCCCCGCTGATGTGCGTCAGATGCTCCCCCTGGCGTTCGGCGCTTCGCTTCCCTTCGCAATGAGGCGGCGGACAGCTAGTCCTCCATAGGGCACGGCGGACAGAGGAGACGATGTGGGGGAAAGACAAGGGTTCGGACCCCCGGCAACCGTCTCAGAGTCACTTTCAAGTAACCGTCAGGAAAGAGACCTGCGGGAAGAACACCAGAGAAGGTCTGAGGTTATACGGAGCCAGCCTGGAGCTATTTATGGAATCATATCCCGGAATGATCTACGGTCTAATCAGATGGTAATAGATGTGGAGCTAAAGATAGACCTTTGGAGCTGGACGAGGTCATCTAACCTGGCTGTCTGAGACGTCACGTCACCACACGATAAATCCCAGCACCGTTTACAGAGGTACGAACTAACGGAGCTCCACGCACTGCAGGAGCTCTCACACAGCCTTTACCAACACCTCAGACCTCGTAATGAGCTCGTTAGCGCCGGGAGGCTTCCTGGGCACACTCCTCACCAGGTGACGCGGTTTTCACAGCTTCACTAACACCGTCACACCTCAAACCTCCCACCAACCAGCCGCCACGGGCTCCTCACAGCAGCTGCCCAGCTCTCGGACCAGAACAGCTACTGATGACCACAAAGCAGGAGGAGCTGGAAGACCAAGATCCTCTCAGAGAGAGCTGCTGGTAGGACTGACAGACACAGGGTGAAGTTCTAGACATCGTTACAGTTGCTAGGCTACGGAGAACCAGCTGAGTGAACAGCGCCATGGTGAGGCTGACCAGCGCTACAGAACTAGTTAGTCCAGACGTTCACTAGCTGAACAATAAACTTCTCCTGAAATTTTTTGAGCATCTGTTTTACCCTAGTGGAGAGCATGACATCATGTTTACAGGGATTCCCAGGAACACCGGGTTAATCGGGGGTCCCAGACCATCCTGTATTTCACAGCCTGGGCATGGGGAACACTTCACTGGTTCAAATAAACACCTGTAAACAGCTGGAGAGGAAAAAGGATAATGATCCCAAACACACCACAAGGCCACAAGCTGAAGGTTCTGCCACGGTCCTCTCGGTTCTAGATAACCAAAACATCATCACAGCTCTAAGTACAGACCTTCAAAGAGCAGCGCTTGCAGGACGGCCCCAGAAGCGCACAGACCTAGACGCCTTCGTAAAGAGAAACGGACGAACCAAAAGACTCAGCAGCTACAAACACAACCAACTTCAGCCTCAGGCCCCTTTAAAACAGGGGAAGGTTCATGTAGCAGAGAAGAACGTTCAGTTTGGAAATCAGCTAATCTGGGACTCCCTCAGCTACTCACCAGGGAGCCACCGAATGCTCCGCGACCGGAAAGACTCAGCCGAAAAACAAAGAAATAAATAAAATTTACTTTTGGCCGAATGAGTGAAGATACGGGCTGGGAGTGTCCAATGGGGCGGGCCTGGGGTGGCCTTTGTGTTGACATCCTCGGTAACAAGGTGGGGGCCACATAAGCACCACATTAGGGCCACGCCTCATCCAAAAGTGGGCAACTCTGTCGTATCTGTGCCAGAAGTGGACCAGGTCTGGTCTGGGACAGGTGGGCCAAATACCTGTTGTAAATACATGGGGCACCTTTGGCTCACGGCAGACTGCCAGCGCTGAGAGTGGGCCAGCAGGGCGGTACCTTTGCCAGATGTGGCCCACATCCACTAGCTGTCTGGGATTTAGCCTTTAATTTACGCAGTGGGGAAAAAACACACCGGGAAAAACCTTCAGCCAAGACCTTCGTCCGGAAGCGCTCCCGTGGGTGCAGCCCTAATCCACAGAGAGCCCAGGAACCCCACAGAGCCTGCTGTGTCACCCCCAATCTAGAACACGCCATTCGCAGCAACAGAAAGGCTGACCGGGGGGGACCAATCAGCGCCAGCTGCTCTACAGTGAAACAGGGTCCTCCGGCTGGTCCCCCACTCCACCCACAGACAGGGGGCGCCAGAGGTGACGCAGTGGAGCACGGTGCTACACCAGCATCTCTCCATGTTAACTGTAGAGGAGGTGGCAGGTGTTTGTGTCCTTGGAAGTCCTGGCCTGCTTCCTAACTGCACCGTCACAGTCATGGCCCCCTGGACTCGACTTCCCTGTGGCACGAAACTCAGATCTCTGAGCGGGGCACGCGGGAGGAGGCTGGACAGGTGACGTCGGAGGACACCAGAGGAGACGAGTGAAGGGAAAACAGGAAAACACCAGGAATTAAAAAGAGGACGAGAGAAACGAAGAAGCACCCGGCATTACATCCCGGGGTTCCCTCCCTGTAGCCATGGCAACAGCGCAGAGAGCGCGGGCACACAACTGGAGATAGGCGGCAGAGCGCTCCGAGCCGGAGCCGCTGCTGCAACCCGGAGCAGGCTTGCACCAGCCTGACACGAGACCCTGACCTCTGACCTCTGAGACCTGGGGAGACATTCAGCAGGGAGGCGCGCGGAGGAGCCCAGCGCCTCCTGGAACTCTCCTCACAGCAATGTTCCAACATCAGCACCTGACCTTACCAACACTCAATCAAATCCTCACAGCAATGTTCCAACATCAGCACCTGACCTTACTAACACTCAATCAAATCCTCACAGCAATGTTCCAACATCAGCACCTGACCTTACTAACACTCAATCAAATCCTCACAGCAATGTTCCAACATCAGCACCTGACCTTACTAACACTCGATCAAATCCTCACAGCAATGTTCACCATCAGTAACCAATAAATACTCAATCAAATCCTCACAGCTGTAAAGGGACCCCATTAGCTGGCCGTGGAGAGCAGCACTGGTTAAACTGGTCCGCTGTGGGCTGCAGGTGACATTCCCACTGTGAGCCTGTGGAAGCCTGCAGCCGGCCCATTAGAGACCAGTACACCCATTCGGGTGCCCGTTCAGAGACTGGACATTAACCGGAAGGCGGTGGGAGATGTACACTCGTGCTGTCCCGGTACTACAGCCGGCTACAGCCTGAAGGAGCAGGCGGAACCCACCTGAACTACACCACAACGCCACGGTGTGCGGCTAGCTGGCTAACCACACGGCTAACCTAGCGAGCTAGCAGTCGGCTGTGGGCCCTGGTGTGGCGCAAGCTAACAACACTTAGCCGCATGATAAAGACAGTTCAGATCCGGTTTGAGGTTCGGGAGGTTTAGTAATCAGGTAAAAAACCTGCTGGGTGTTTTTTAGGAAGCTGGCTAAACGCTATGGCGCGTCTGAGAAGTTAGCCAGTAAGCGTTAGCCACTAGCTAACTGGCTTACATTACTATGTGCGTTAGCCGCTAATGCTAACGAGCTGAACGTAAACCAGTATGACTGAGGCCTCGTACGGGGAGCTAACAGCTACACGGTGTGATTATTCATTTGGAGGTTCTACTGTAAACAGGTTCCAGGTTCCAACACCACAGCCATAACTTACAGTACACACTATACACCGGTTACTGAGAAATCTAAAGGAGATGGTTTTACCTAGAACCATGAGTGCTGTAAGAATGAGTGACCTGCTTAAAAGGTTCTTTGCATGGTGAAATGGGTCTTCAGATTGATGGACAGTGTGTTCTACATGGTTCTTTAGGCAAAGGGTTCTAAACAGTACCCACCAGTCTAACACTGTTACACGGTTCGTGCTATTTGAGACAGTTAAAATACGAAGGCTGTACAGAACCAAGTAGAACACATTCTCCCTCTACCCGAAGAACCATGCAGAGTGGTCGGGTGTTTATGGTTCTTGGGGAATCCTCTCTGGTCCTTGAAGATCCATCACGGGTGAACTCCACAGGACTGCCATGCTCGACAGGAAACAGCTGGTTACCATTATCTCTGAGTAAACAGGTTCCACAGTCAAGAGCCCTCCAGTGCTGTAAACAACTGTGCTAGATAGGATATCGGCTCCGGTACCGTACAGTGTTCCTGATAAACTCTCTCTTAGTGATCTAGAACACCGAACACTCTTATTCCCACCCCAAAGACCCCACTGCTGTGAAGTCCTGTGTGTGGATGAGTAAGAGTGATCAGCTCAGTGAAGATAAACATCGACACACACACAAACTGGAACCAGATAAACAAACACAGAGCAGCCGAGCTAGAACCGTTCTAAAGGGTAAGGGAAAGCCGGTTCCTTCATTAATGACCCTATTCTCCTATAAACCACCCGGTACTGCACCTGTGTGTTGCCGAGGGCATCATGAAAGTCTGACTGACAGTGTCAGGGTTGATGTTAGCTCAGAGCTAAAGCTGCTCAGTTGGCGCTCTTACCATCATCTGAACCTCCGGCTCCCAAACGAGCGGGACACGGACACAGGCGAGCTTTAGTCCGCGCCTATCCGACAGTCCTCCGGGAGACCGGCTCACAGTAACACCCGTCCTGACAGCACACCCGAACTACTCCGGTTAACCGAACAAAGCAGCTGCAGTTCACTCCGGGAGAAGAAACACCAAATAAAACACCTCGTCAGAGCGGTGCAGCGGAAACACGGTCCCCCCAGAAACACGGAGCTCCGCACACAACGTTCCGCCTCCGCGCTCGCTCACAGGAGACCACCACGCCGGGCAGGGTCAGCCTTTAATCCTCGGTACACGAACACCAGCGGGTTATCTCAGATCTGACGAGCACGCAGGTGCTGATTCTCCTCCTGTCACTTCATTATTACAGATATCAGAACCAGGAAACTAATCATAACGGCTCTCCTCGATTTAAACCCTCCTCCAACAAGACAGATCTGAATCACACGACCGGTCTTATTTAACTGCGGACTGAACTCTGTGTTTATTACTGTAATTATTCTAATAAAACATCAAATAATTTTATTTGTTAACAATTACTGGTCCTAATAGCCATAATAACCCCCTGTAAACACAGGTACAGTGTGGATCTCTTCATATTTCTATATAAAGTGATGTCTGTGTGTCAAAAATAATAAAAAAGTATAATAAATGGAATAGAAAATAAAATTGAGCTGATAAAAAGAGCTAAAATAAAATACTTTGATATAATTCAAACAATAACAATAAAATAACTATAATAAATAAATAAACATAATAATAGCTATTATTATTATTATTATTATTATTTTAACATATTTATTTGTTAATACTATGGTGTTGTACCTGGTTGCCGGGGTGTTGCTAGGTGATTTCTATGAGCCCTGTAAGCTGAAGATGTTGTGTCTAATGGACGTGTCATCATGATACCAGCTGAGTCCACACACTGTCCAGGTCACTCTATTATAACTGTACACATATCCTGTGTCGGATCAAAGAGCCGTTCACTAGTGCAGCGTTCCTGATCATTCCGGAGTTCGTTCAGTGTCCTGAAAACTGAGACACGTGTGGACAAAAATCCATCAGGAAAATAGATGGAGAAGAAGAGGGATGTGATGTGATGGCCTGGCGGCCAGTCCAGGCTGTTTCCTGCCTGCCACCCAATGAGAGCCCAGAGAGCCCAGAGAGCCCAGAGGGACGTGGACAGTGGTCAGGGGTCAGTGGTGGACAGTAACTCAGTAGATGTAATTAGTTCTGTACTTCAGTAGTTCTTCTGTGTATCTGTACTGAAGTACTTTAACCCCACGACACTTCAGAGTCTGATATCTGACTGTTTACTGCACTGCATTATGGGAAATCTGCTCTTCCCTTCGGCTCATGTGGTGTAAAACTGTAACACGGCTAAAGGAGACAAGCTTACTGAGGGATTCTTAGCATCCATGGAAATGTCCATTTCAGTCTTGGACTACACCAGGAGCACCTGAAGGAGGCAGGTAAAGCAGGACGGGGTCAGTGAACAGATCAGACTGATCCTGAGACGTCCACACGGACTGGTGACGGCGAGCGGCTCTATATAAACTTCCTTTATGTGTTGGGCTGCTGTGTTCATGATCAGAGACCTACAGGTGCAGTACAGTACAGGTAAACTCACCTCTGATCCGGTTTAAACCCAGCTCTAATTAAACTGTAACTGTAACTAAGTTCATAAATCTTAATTTTACGGTTCTAGCTAACGGAACCGGTTCTCCTTCAGGGTTCTGTGCTGATGATGTGAATAGACGTCAGTGTCAGACTAATGAATGAGCTTCTATTAAAGACTGGTGGACTGAGAGACACTAGAGTCTCTTCACCTACACTGAGCTGATGAAGAGTCCTGTTCCAGAAATGATAATAGAACATTAGAGCCACAATAAACCATACTCCTGTTACTCTCCATACTTAAGTACATCTGAAGGTACATACTTTAGTACTGTTACTCTCCATACTTCAGTACATCTGAAGGTACATACTTTAGTACTGCTACTCTCCATACTTAAGTACATCTGAAGGTACGTACTTTAGTACTGCTACTCTCCATACTTAAGTACATCTGAAGGTACATACTTTAGAACTGTTACTCTCCATACTTAAGTACATCTGAAGGTACGTACTTTAGTACTGGTTCTCTCCATACTTAAGTACATCTGAAGGTACGTACTTTAGTACTGGTACTCTCCATACTTAAGTACATCTGAAGGTACGTACTTTAGTACTGGTACTCTCCATACTTAAGTACATCTGAAGGTTCGTACTTTAGTACTGGTACTCTCCATACTTAAGTACATCTGAAGGTTCGTACTTTAGTACTGGTACTCTCCATACTTAAGTACATCTGAAGGTACGTACTTTAGTACCGGTACTCTCCATACTTAAGTACATCTGAAGGTATGTACTTTAGTACCGGTACTCTCCATACTTAAGAACATCTGAAAGGTTACATACTTTAGTACCGGTACTCTCCATACTTAAGTACATCTGAAGGTTCATACTTTAGTACCGGTACTCTCCATACTTAAGTACATCTGAAGGTTCGTACTTTAGTACCGGTACTCTCCATACTTAAGTACATCTGAAGGTACGTACTTTAGTACCGGTACTCTCCATACTTAAGTACATCTGAAGGTTCATACTTTAGTACCGGTACTCTCCATACTTAAGTACATCTGAAGGTTCATACTTTAGTACTGGTACTCTCCATACTTAAGTACATCTGAAGGTTCATACTTTAGTACTGGTACTCTCCATACTTAAGTACATCTGAAGGTACATATTTTAGTACTGTTACTCTCCATACTTAAGTACATCTGAAGGTACATACTTTAGTACTGGTACTCTCCATACTTAAGAACATCTGAAGGTACATACTTTAGTACTGGTACTCGCCATACTTAATTACATCTGAAGTACATACTCTAGTACTGTTACTCTCCATACTTAAGTACATCTGAAGGTACATACTTTACTACTGGTACTCTCCATACTTAAGTACATCTGAAGGTACGTACTTTAGTATCTGTACTCTCCATACTTAAGTACATCTGAAGGTACATACTTTAGTACCGGTACTCTCCATACTTAAGTACATCTGAAGGTACATACTTTAGTACCGGTACTCTCCATACTTAAGTACATCTGAAGGTACATACTTAAGTATGGAGAGTACCGGTACTAAAGTACATCTGAAGGTACATACTTTAGTACCGGTACTCTCCATACTTAAGTACATCTGAAGGTACATACTTTAGTACTGGTACTCTCCATACTTAATTACATCTGAAGGTACATACTTTAGTACTGGTACTCTCCATACTTAAGTACATCTGAAGGTACATACTTTAGTTCTGGTACTCTCCATACTTTAAGTACACATCTGGATAGTCACATACATTTAGAACTGGTAACTCTCCATACGTACTAAGCGACACATGAAGGTGTCATACTCGCTAGTACCGGTACTCTCCTTACTTAAGGACATCATGAGGTTCGTAATGTTAGTACTGGTCACTCCTCCATACTTAAAAAGCTTACATCCGAGCGTGACGGACTTTAGTACGGTAATCTCCTACGACTTAAGTAACATTCTGAAGGTACGTACTTAGTACCGCGTACGCTCATATCTGTAACTACATCTGAAGGTACGCACTTAGTACGGTAATAGATCCCAATTTAAAGTACATCTGAATCC
>JAMWET010007617.1:20000-68265 GCA_024036415.1 Prochilodus magdalenae | reverse complement strand
CACAAAAAAAAACAATACTGTCATGATGATGATAATAATAATAATAATAATAATAATAGAAATAATTAATAATGAAAACAAACAACACCAATACTACTTGCTATCATAACAACTACATTAAAACTATGCCTAAAAAAATTCAAATATAATTTAAGCCAATGGAAATACCACTAATTTAAATTTAACTAACCTTATTTAGTATAACCAAGAAAACAAATCTTAAATAAAATCTTCAGTCTTCTGAAATAGGAAACTGCTTTTTTCAATCAACATGCCCTTCTAGAATATAAATAAATTTGGGATAATTACTTTTTGCTATGCACAACCAAACAGCTTTAAACCCGTTGCCTCAATAAAACTTAAATTATTGTGTTTTCATTCTCAACATGCTCACAGTTTTTGAGTTGAGGCAGTTGTGGTCTTAATACGTACCTGTTAAAACAGCTAAAGGTAATTCCACCAGTTTTTTAATTGGTCTAAAATAATTAAAGATAAAATGGCACTCGATGTGAAACTGAATCAGATTGTTATTAGTGGTGTTGATGGGAACAGGAGTCGGAACAGTTTACTTTACCTTAACACTACCAGGTGTACCTTAAAGAAACTATTTAGTTTACCCTTCAGTTTACATTTTAAGTTCTCAGTTTGATCTTCAATCTCTGTTGACCTTTAATCCCTTAGTTGCCTTTAACTGACTTAGTTTCCTTTAACACTTTTTTTTTCAAGTTTTGACAAGTAACCCCCAAATTGCCGGTTTGCCACTTTAGGTTTAGCTTTAATGCTTCAGTTTTAGTCCTGCATCAGTTTACCATAGTTTACTGTTTAACGTGTTGCTGTTAAGGTCTCCGCTGGCCTCTGCTAGCCTCTCCTGTGTGTTCCAGTTCTCTGCTGCCTCTCTGTTCGAGTCCTCATGTTGCTGTACAGTACTCAATTGGCCTCTTGTGTAGCGTTCTCATGTGGTACAGTCTCCACTGGCCTTGGTTAGACATCTCAGGTTGCTGTTACAGTCTCCGCTGGCCTTGGTTAGTGTCTCGTGGTTCTGTACAATCTCCGCTGGCCCTGGTTAGTGTCGCGGTTGCTGTTACAGTCTCTGCTGGTCTCTGTTAGTCTCCAGTGTTGCTGTTACAGTCTCTGTTGGTTTCTGTTAGTGTCCCATGTTGCTGTTACAGTCTCCGCTGGCCGTTGTTGCCTCTCGTGTTGCTGGTTACAGTCTCTGCTCGCCTAAAAATCATGTGGATAGTTTCCAATACAAGTCGTCTATTAAATGCAACTAAAACTCTCGTACCCCATTAAAAACCATCTTTACAAAAAACCTGAGCAGTGCCAATATTCATGTGCGTTGTGGCATAAAACGTTGGTCCAAGAATCTCTACCATGTCTAAAAAGTTAATGAGGGTTTTTTCCATTGGTGGTATCCACGGTTTCCTAGACGTGTAGAGCTTTGTATGTGTAATTTCCAAGTGTCACCTGCAACAAAATTAATGGGAAAATTACATGAATGTCTAAGCAAAACACAGAAACCAGTCATCACTATAAATATCATGTCATATACTCTCGTAGCACCACTGGTAATGAAATGTGCTTTAAGATAGCAGTTAATTAAAGTAAAAAATATATATGCATGCATTTCTGGAGCAAGATCTTTTGGTACACTCATAATGCAATTCTCACCAAAATAAATAAATGAGTATTATAACCCCTGAAAGTGTCCTGTGTGTGTGTATAAGAACATTTCCATCTGTATTACGGTTAATATGAAGCACAGTTTCATGAACTTAAAGTCAAGTCACTTTGCACCCAAAGGTACTGCTGATACAGAGAGACAGATGCAAAGTAGAAATACAGATGGAGAGAAAAAAGAGAGAAAAATACAGACAAGAGAGAAAAACAGCTTACAGAGAGCTGCTAAACAGATGGAAGAGATACACAGGAGACAGAACAGAGAGATAATGAATGAATAAAACTTCCTTAATGTGTGTGTGTGTGTGTGTGTGTGTGTATGTGGTGTGTGTGTGTGTGTATGTGAGTGTGTGTATGTGTGTGTGTGTGTGTGTGTGTGTGTATTGTGTGTGTTTGTGTGTGTGTGTGTGGGTTTAGACTGGAACATGGAGGTGAAACAGAATCAAACGGACTGAGATGTAAGTACACACATACACACACACACACACACACACACATTACACACACACACATACAACAACAAACACACACACACCACATACTTGTTTTTGGGAATTATGGGGGAAATGCGAATCTTTTAAAATGCACATGTGAATCATATCACTTCGCGGTTACACATTTATCTCACCATAATGGGAGTAGTGACCGACCATGGGGGCCACTGTGCAGGAACTGAGTTTATCCAAAGAACATGATTACAAACTGTTTTCAGTTCTCGTGAGGGCCCAGTTTCATGTTAGAAGGAAACACAGCTTTTTTATGATCAATGCAGATCAAAATTATAATCCAGATAGATGCATTCATTTAAAGGACTTATTCATTTGTAATATAATGAGGTGGTTATGGACACGATTACGGACTGAAGAAGGCATATCAAATAAGCATTCCTGTTATAAACCAAGACAAATTCATAAAAAAAATACATTTACGCAGCACTGAACTGTGCGTTCTTTTTCATGTTTTATTTTATCTAGCAAATAAAAAAATCCATGAAGGAGTTGCAGTGATGATTCTTTTAAAAAAGGGCAATTCAACAGTCATGGGATTAGATTTCTAAACATGTAAAAATCGATAGAGAGAAGTGGTGCTGAATATGATGAAAGGATTGAGCTGGCTGTGGCCTGTTTGTTGATGGTATCAGTATAAAATTGGGTTATTGTATAATACATGGGTAATATAACCCAAAAATCGGCATATAATATAGCCAATAAAAAATCAGAGTTATAAATGTCATATAATCTGTTGTCTGAGGTCTCTCAACTTAGCCTGATGTCTTATCTTTCAAAGCTGAGATGAACTGAGATGTTTGAATGGTAGTTTTGCTGATTGTTCAGTTCTGTTCACCTGTGGTAATATCAGAACTTTACTTGTGTGTTAAGAAAAGTTTATTGGCTAGGGGCAGATATGATATTTTTCGTTGGACCACATGGGGGCGATAACATCACTGGTGTCTTATAAGCTGTGGGCTCAGCCGGAAATGACGGCTGGAGGCAATGGTGGGAAATAGGTGATGCTTGAACGCTGCACAAGACTCTTGTCCCAGAGAGAGGTTGGCTCTCTCCTTGGGTCTCACGCCCTCTCTCTTCTCTTCTCCTGGACAACTTACCCGCCCTAAAACCTGAACGCTACTATGAAACACCAACTGAGCTGCTGACATGTAATTACAAACACATACAAAAATAAACCAGCAAGATAATCCAATGAGTGATAAAATCCACTACACACACCCCCCTTTAACTATTCCACCTCACTGTAAACATATTCAGATTAGGTCAGTTAGTAGTTTTATTAGAATTACTACCCACTGAGTCATGGTTGGTTAGAAATCACCTACTATAAAATGACTAGGGACTCACACACTGGTTAGTTGAGGCTCGGCACTCTTGGTTTATGTTAATAATAAGATCTAGATACTCCCATCATGTAACCCAATCAATCTGTATTTAGAAATCAGTAAAAATGGTCAGGAGGGAAGAACAGTGATCATTATCACTACCAGGGACGCACCTTTATATAATAAATAATCCTTCTTTTAATCTGAGACAGTTTAAACATCAGACGTGCCAAGATACTTCACCAACATTCACAGACCTGCACAGGAACCTGAACACATACAGACCTGCCCCGGTGTTCAGCAGCACTACAGACTCATATAGAGGAAGATATAAATCCTGTACCTGTGATGTACTCCAGTCCTGCTTACCTGGTTCTCTGGCAGGTCGTGATGCTCACCGTCCCGCGTGTTAGAGCTGATGTAAATTGCGCTCCCTCAGTTTAAACTCTTCAACCAACACTCTAAATTTGCAGCTAGTTTAAAAGAGCTGATTGGACACGTACAGACTTCACTGTCAGAGAACCAAACACTGTTAGAGCTACTCTCAAAATCAGCTGACTACACAGAGCATTCTTTAAAGGCGGACAGAAACCCTTTCACTGTCTCTACTGTATTACTATAGTAGGTCACACTAGAAACACCCCTAATTACACCCAGCTTTGATACTCTCTGTGTCAAACACAAAACCATAAAGGATCCATCTGGATGAAGACTCCACCTCTCTTTATTTTAACTGACCTCAATAATCAGCCCCTCTCACCCTCCTCTTGTCCTGCACTGACTCAGGGTGAGGATAAAGGTACAGACTCTGAAAGTGAGACAGTAAGGAGAAGATAATAAATATTATATTTTATATTTCAAGAGTCTTAGTCTAATACTCCTGATCCCACTAGTCAGATAATAACAAGTCCTTTCTGAACTCAATAATCAGTAACACTGAGACCTCACAGAAGTGATGTAAATGGTCCAGAATCCCGTCTGTGAACAAATATAAGTCTATAATCTCTGAGTGACCTACCTCACAAGAGATGAATGAACAACTCATAGAGGAGCTGTGGACTGGAGTTTGGGCACCTGCCTTCAGTGAATACAAGCAGCTTGGTGACTATCAGGGAAAGAAAACAGTAAGGTTTGGGTGGAGCCAAACATGAATGGAACGCTATGGGAGGAACGAGGGATGAATTAAATGACACAAGAAGCGTGTGGGTCGTATGTCTGGGATTAGAGTTCGGGAATCTGTCCTGAGTGTGATATGTAGTCTGGTCTCTGAAGGTTGAAGGGAACAGTTATGGGTTTGTTTGGGGACAAAAATGAATATGACGTAAGGGAGAAACGAAAGGATGTGAAACAGAGAAACAGACGAGCTGTGGGTGAAACCAACATTGAATTTGTGGTCTGCACTGAGACTTGTATGTGAAAACCGTGTCTGCCAGCAGAAGTTACAGTAGATGGGCGTGTACTTTTAATCCATCACCATTCAGTTCATCAGCCACACCAGAACAGACCACCCCTACGCCAGTTCCTCACTGTTCATCCCATTAGAACCAGCAGCGGACTGGGCATTCGGTCCAGAAACCCCTGAATGAAGTTCAAACTTTCCTGAACTTGCTGATGTGTCCTACACAAATTCACTACCCTGAAGTCTAAACTCATCCTGATGAAGCACTATGCGCTATGCAGGGTTTCATTATCCAAAAAAAAACAGTAGAAGTCTGAATATGGACATTCACCTTGCAGGTCCTGCGGAACTGCTGAACATTTACAGCCTGCGATTCAGTCTGATTCCACGCTGGCCATTGTGGGTACACAGCCTACAAATTAAGGCTTATACAGGTATAGGCTGGGTGGGTGGAGCTTGGGGCAGTTATTGGCTGGTTGATAGAAAACAAACGAGTGCAGAGACAACACGTCAGTAATCACCAGCAAGAAAAACACATGAAGCTATAAAAACATCCAGCTACACACATACACAACTAGAGTTCGATGAACTACAAAAGCTGTAACATGTCTGAAGTTTGAGCTAAGTATGTTAGCCTTTATGCTAGTGTGTTTATGTTCCAGCAATATAGCTAGCCCTCAAGAATGCTAATGTAGACTCAGCTGTACACTGTTACCTCTGAGGTAATCAGTTCATGTTGATATGTCTGTAGAAGCTAATGCAGCAATCTTGGAAGGAGTTGAGACAACTTATGTGATAATTAAGAAAATGATGTATTGTCATATGTTTATTTCAGTTTTACAAAAATAAAAGAGAGAAAAGAAAAAAAAAGTAAAAACAAGTAAAACAAAACAAAGAATAAAGGAGACCTTGAGTTTGAACTAAATCTCTGCTGTACGCTGTCTGTCTAACTGGATAGCTCCAGCCAGTCTCATTTCCAGTGAGGACAGAACATGTACAGATCAGAAAGCTGAATTAGAGTCAGAAATAAATACACTGTGGAATTAAATCAAAGCACAGCTGGATTGGTTTTAACCATGTGGTGCTTCAAAAGTAGAGGAGTCATTAAGATCAGTCATTACAGTGAAGAAGAGGAAAGCAGTGCAGAGAGGCGGAGTTTAAACAGGTGGTACATGTGGTAAACGTGCCGTAATAGAGCAGTGCTGTAACGTCGCTCAGTGCAGATTCACATGTATGTAATAATAATAATAATAAAAATAATAATAATAATAAACACTATTACACCAAATATGACTGATATACCAAGATTAACACCCCAGATAGGTTACTCTAATTTAGATTAAACCTAAATAAAACCCATCTTATATTGTTAATAAAAATAAACACAAGGAATTACTGTTTTAATTTTAATTATTTAACCCAGCTCAGGCAAATAAGAGTTCAGAGTTTACTCAAATTAGTCACCTAAATATGACTCTCTTTAATCAAATAAACAAATAATAACAAATTACACGATTTAGTACTCAGCTGTTCCTCTGAACTGTATATTAACACACAGCAGTGATGTGGCCCACTTTCACTCGGAGTTTACCAGTGAACCTTTACACTGAGCCGGTCAGGAACATTAAACTAAATACTTAATATTAGGAATATTAAACTTCCCCTTTAATCCTGTGTGTCTCAAACATGGCGGCCTGTCCCTGCTGATGAACGTGGTGGCCCCAAACTAAAGGGCCGCTTCGCGCTCCAGCTCTGACTCCCTCAGGGTCCATGAGGAGAATGGAGGGAGAGCTGGTGCTACCCTGCTTCTGAGAGGGGAATGGAGGGAGAGCTGGTGCTACCCTGCTTCTGAGAGGGGGATGGAGGGAGAGCTGGTGCTACCATGCTTCTGAGGGGGATGGAGGGAGGGCTGGTGCTACCCTGCTTCTGAGAGGGGAATGGAGGGAGAGCTGGCGCTACCCTGCTTCTGAGAGGGGGGTGGAGGGAGAGCTGGGGATACCCTGCTTCTGAGAGGGGGATGGAGGGAGAGCTGGTGCTACCCTGCTTCTGAGAGGGTGAAAGAGGGAGAGCTGGTGCTACCCTGCTTCTGAGAGGGGGATGGAGGGAGAGCCGGTGTTACCCTGCTTCTGAGAGGGTGAAAGAGGGAGAGCTGGTGCTACCCTGCTTCTGAGGGGAATGGAGGGAGAGCTGGTGCTACCCTGCTTCTGAGGGGAATGGAGGGAGAGCTGGTGCTACACTGCTTCTGAAAGGGGAATGGAGGGAGAGCTGGTGCTACCCTGCTTCTGAGAGGGGATGGAGGGAGAGCTGGTGCTACCCTGCTTCTGAGAGGGGGATGGAGGGAGAGCTGGTGCTACCCTGCTTCTGAGAGGAGAATGGAGGGAGAGCTGGTGCTACCCTGCTTCTGAGAGGAGAATGGAGGGAGAGCTGGTGCTGCCCTGAACTTTCCGAGGGAGAGATTCAGCTCGTATCGCCGCTCAGTCAGGCCAGTACAGTCTGGGGTTTTCTGGTGGACTTATAAAATTAAATATTTGAAGTGTTTTAGATTACACCTCTCTCCGCAGCTGCTCGTTGACCTCTCACCACCGTCTCCTCCTCCTCCTCCTCCTCCTCACCCTCTCTCTCTCTCTCTCTCTATGTATCCCTCTACACACACAGACTCACGCCCCTTCTTGTCCCGCCCCCACACAGTGACTGTACTGGGTTTAGTGTTGCGGTGCTTAAAGACCCCCACAGTGAACTGGGCTCTGCTCAGACTGAAATACAGTGACTGTACTGGGTTTAGTGTTGCAGTGTTTAAAGACCCCCACAGTGAACTGGGCTCTGCTCAGACTGAAATACAGTGACTGTACTGGGTTTAGTGTTGCGGTGTTTAAAGACCCCCACAGTGAACTGGGCTCTGCTCAGACTGAAATACAGTGGCTGTACTGGGTTTAGTGTTGCAGTGTTTAAAGACCCCCACAGTGAACTGGGCTCTGCTCAGACTGAAATACAGTGACTGTACTGGGTTTAGTGTTGCGGTGTTTAAAGACCCCCACAGTGAACTGGGCTCTGCTCAGACTGAAATACAGTGACTGTACTGGGTTTAGTGTTGCGGTGTTTAAAGACCCCCACAGTGAACTGGGCTCTGCTCAGACTGAAATACAGTGACTGTACTGGGTTTAGTGTTGCAGTGTTTAAAGACCCCCACAGTGAACTGGGCTCTGCTCAGACTGAAATACAGTGACTGTACTGGGTTTAGTGTTGCAGTGTTTAAAGACCCCCACAGTGAACTGGGCTCTGCTCAGACTGAAATACAGTGACTGTACTGGGTTTAGTGTTGCAGTGTTTAAAGACCCCTACAGTGAACTGGGCTCTGCTCAGACTGAAATACAGTGACTGTACTGGGTTTAGTGTTGCTGTGTTTAAAGACCCCCACAGTGAACTGGGCTCTGCTCAGACTGAAATACAGTGACTGTACTGGGTTTAGTGTTGCGGTGTTTAAAGACCCCCACAGTGAACTGGGCTCTGCTCAGACTGAAATACAGTGACTGTACTGGGTTTAGTGTTGCTGTGTTTAAAGACCCCCACAGTGAACTGGACTCTGCTCAGACTGAAATACAGTGACTGTACTGGGTTTAGTGTTGCAGTGTTTAAAGACCCCCACAGTGAACTGGGCTCTGCTCTGACTGAAATACAGTGACTGTACTGGGTTTAGTGTGCAGTGTTTAAAGACCCCCACAGTGAACTGGGCTCTGCTCAGACTGAAATACAGTGACTGTACTGGGTTTAGTGTGCGGTGTTTAAAGACCCCCACAGTGAACTGGGCTCTGCTCAGACTGAAATACAGTGACTGTACTGGGTTTAGTGTTGCGGTGTTTAAAGACCCCCACAGTGAACTGGGCTCTGCTCAGACTGAAATACAGTGACTGTACTGGGTTTAGTGTGCGGTGTTTAAAGACCCCCACAGTGAACTGGGCTCTGCTCAGACTGAAATACAGTGACTGTACTGGGTTTAGTGTTGCGGTGTTTAAAGACCACCACAGTGAAATGTAGTACAGCTGTGAGCGGACTGATCTTGAAGGTGGTCTGTGTTCAGTCCTGACACTAATTTACCGTTTCAGGACATGTTTAAATACCTGTCTAGTTTATCTGTTAGGAGGCTGAGACACGTTACCTCAGTAGAGTCGACACGTTTACCACATGTACCACCTGTTTAAACTCCGCCTCTCTGCACTGCTTTCCTCTTCTTCACTGTAATGACTGATCTTAATGACTCCTCCACGTCTGAAGCACCACACGGTTAAACCGATCCAGCTGTGCTTTGATTTAATTCCACAGTGTATTTAATTCTGACTCTAATTCAGCTTTCTGATCTGTACATGTAACTCCTCCCGTACTGTCTTTCAGTAAAGAGGGAGAGAGAAGTGAACACTAGTTAATAGAGGGTTTATATTTCAGTTTGAATTCAGGGTGTTACTATGGAAACACCATGTCATGTGGTTACTGTGTTTCACATTTTCCCCTGTAGTAACTGTATTTCTAATCTGGTAAGAATTCCTATGTGCAGTTTAATAATAATGGAAGGTTTGATTTCAGTGATGATCTCTACTTTAGAATAAATTAACGATCTATAAATTACACCTTAACACTGAACTTAACCACAACACTACTGAACCAACAGACCTGTAGTCATGTGACAGTTACCTGTGATGAATAACGCAGGTATTGTTGACTGTATACACTAATTTAGTGGGTTTATCTAATAAAGACCAGATAAACTGATCAGATCATGAATATACACTTCTGTTCAAACAGCTGAACACAAAAACACATTTACACACCTTTAAATCAGAAGAGGAATCTCCTGCGCTGGTCACAGGACCTGAAGCTGAGTGTCTTCATTCAGCCACGTCCATCACGTTATCAGTGTCCTCATATACAGACTACAGGGATTTAATATAATCAGTTTATCATTTCAGTAACCCTCACACACACGCCCTTCATTATTTACACTGCAGTACAGAATTTCAGACCATGTTTTATCTGTGTCTGATACTTTAGTCAGACTTAGTTATTAACCAGCAGCCTTAATCTTAAAGTCATGATCAGACAGAGCCAGACAGGTTTCAGTTCTATTAGCTCATTATTAGAAGTTCAGTTCATACGGGGTTTTTAAGGGAGTCCAGTAACTAAAGAGGTGACTAACACTACTGTTCAGATCAACAGACCATATCCGGCTCTGTGTTCACTGCTCTGCCCTGATAGTGTGTGGAACCAGTCCCAACCCTAAAGACCTGTTTAAGAAGAAGATCCATAAGAACATTACAAATTCATATCAGACCCTGAACGATATCAGTCCTGAGGAGCTTTAGTGTAGAGATGAAGTCTACACACCGGCCTGTGAACACACACCGCAGCAGTCCGTCTGTTTACGAGGCAGAGACGGGCTCAGCACGGTCACTAGCCAGCGGGAGAAACCGAGATCAGTAAACCTCGTCTCAACTCAGAGAAGCAGACAAACAGCTGATCAGACGTGTTTAATCTGATTATTAGTTTAATATTTATTAACTATGATTAAAGAGAAATACAGCAGATTAATAAGCCCATCCAGACGGAGAGGAGGAGGAGTTACTCCAGAGCGGACAGTGCTGTGAATCTAACATCTTCAGACCTGCTGTTTTTATTTCCATCTAAAGATCATTCTGATATTAAGACTTTCATTCCTTTATTTAGATTTATTCATGAGTTTTAATGTTTATAGAGGAATAAAGAAGTGAGCTGATCCTGGTGAAGAACAGAGTCAGGTACTTCATGGTGGTCTGGTCCATGAATTCATTCAGAACTGTTTAATATGTTTATTTATGGAACATTGTTTTAATGTTTAAAGTGAAATATAAAATTAGACTTTAACAGTTTAACATAAACACATATGAACTGGGTGTCTGATTATTACACAGATCCATACGGCAGCTCCACATTATAAACAGGACTCAGTTCAGACCTTTCACTGTGGGCGGGGCCAAACATACCTTCCCGTAACTCTGTTGGGTTTGACTGTTAATGTAGTGGAACATCACTGAAACTCGGATCAATAGATTTTCTGATTGGAGATGATAAAATGAGTGAGTGGTCCAATCTCCATACTGACCAGCTGAAACTGATCTGACTGATATAATTCTGAGTCAGGTAATCAGACCTAGGGTGTGGAAACGTTTCAGTTATAGAAAAGACAAATCCTTTATCCCTAATTAATAAAATGTTCAAATTATATTTTATTTGTGTTCGTTAGTTCATAGAAACATTACAGTGTATTAAACCAAACCAGTATCGAACCGGATCTGGGAAAACTAAGGCATTAATAATGATCGTATTATTGACTAAA
This sequence comes from Prochilodus magdalenae, assembly GCA_024036415.1. NCBI lineage: Eukaryota > Metazoa > Chordata > Actinopteri > Characiformes > Prochilodontidae > Prochilodus > Prochilodus magdalenae. The sequence continues at coordinate 56,991 of JAMWET010007617.1, read as the reverse complement.
GATTGATATACGATCGCATCGTGATTAAAACCAAAGTTCAGCTTCACATAAAAGTCAGTTCTGACTATGTACCAGCTTTGGCAGTGTGTGTCTCCATGGGATCATATAACCTGGACCATCTCCTAATGTTCCAGCTGCTGCTTGTAGCCCTGATGATGGAGGATATGAACTGTTCCTCCACTGTTACGACTGAAGGGCTGATAGACTGATGGACAGAGTGGAACTATTTTATCTGGAGGAACGTTGATAAAGAACCAAACCGTTAATTCTGTCCTCTTTATCTTCCAGTCTAACAGTAAATGACCAGAACAGAGCTGTGGGATAGTCACAGTAACACATGAGAGGGAGCGCTAGAGCTCGAGCTCTCTCACGTCAGAGCTCAAACCTGATTATAGAGTTAGTGTGGGGACCTGAAGAACATGAAGGAGACCTTACGGAGGACTGGGGACAAAACAAGACAAACAGATGAGTGTGGGTTAGAACAACACTGAGCTCGTACTCGGGGGTCTGTCCTGAGATGGTGAACACTGTCCATTTAAAAATAAATAAATAAATAAGTTAGATAGATCACACATCTGTCTGAGAAGTGTTCCTCATGTTTTGGAGTACTGGAGCAGTATAACAATACTGATTGGGTGATTACATGTCAATCAAAGTTTCCCCTGTTCTGATTGGTTGGGGGACAGGGAGACCGGAAAGTAAACCCCGAGAGAGAGTGCAGTAACAGTGAGTGTAAGCAGTGTACAGACCCTTTTCATTTATTAAGAGGGTTTATAAACAGGTTATAAGATCTATTTTCTCGGTATAAGCGGGTGTGTTTAAGCTACAGCCGGGTTTAAGTCCTGGATAAGCCGCGGTGGTTAGCTGCTGGAGCTAGCTAGTTAAGTGTTGTGGTCCTCGTGCTGCAGTCTGTAGCTCATGTGCTCATGGACTAGCTCGCTCTGCCTCGTTCAGACTGAGTATCAGCCCGAGAGCCGAGGTCAGACTAGTAGGTCAGACTAGTGTGTCGTTCGCAAACGTGAACGTACTGAATCGAATCACTTCCTCAGCTGATTCGTTCCTTTCTCAGTTCAGTAGTTGAGCTCAGCAGCTATGGAGGACCTGCCAAAATAAAATAAATAAATAAAACACTAATAATACAATTAAAATGGTAAAGAAATAATGCCGGTAAATCTAAAAATAAATAAATAAGCATAGAAATAAGTATATCAATAAATAAAAAACTTAAATAAATGTGTAATGTGTATTACCGAGAAAGAAAAAATAGATCTTATAAAACCTGTTTATAAACCCTCTTAATAATATGGAAAAGGTCTGTACACTGCTTACACTCACTGTTCCGCCTGCACCTCTCTCTCGGGGTTTACTTTCCCGTTCTCCCCTGTCCCCCCAACCAATGTCAGAACAGGGGAAACTTTGATGGAACATTGTAATCACCCAATCAGTATTGTTTACTACTGCTCCAGCTACTCACCAAAAATGAGGAACACTTCTCAGACAGATGTGTGATTCTATCTAAATTATTTAGTTATTGATTTTTAAATGGACAGTGTTCACCATCTCAGGACAGACCCCGAGTACGAGCTCAGTTGTGTTCTAACCCACCACCTCATATGTTTGTGCTTGCTTTTGTCCACCAGTCATCAGTAAGGTCTCCTTCATGTTCTTCAGGTCCCCACACTAACTCTATAATCAGGTTTGAGCTCTGACGTGGAGAGAGCTCGAAGCTCTAGCGCTCCCTCTCATGTGTTACTGTGACTACTGCCCACAGTTCTGTTCTGGTTCAATGTACTGTTAGACTTGGAGATTAAAGGAGGGACCAGAATTAACGGTTTGGTTCATTTTCAACGTTCCTCCCAGATAAAAATAGTTTCACTCTGGTCATCAGTCTATCAGACCCTTCAGTCGTAAACAGTGGTAGGAAACAGTTTCATATCCTCCATCATCAAGGGCGACAAGCAGCAGCTTGTGGTAACCATTAGGAGATGGTCCAGGTTATAGTATTCCCATGGAGACACACACTGGCCAAAGCTGTGTTTTACATAAGTCAGAACCTGACTTTTATGTGAAGCGGCAACTTTGGTTTAATCCACGGATTCGATCGTCTCACTCAATCTTTAGTCAATAATACGCAATCATGATTAATGCCCTTAGTTTTCCCCAGATCCGGTTCGATCGATACTGGTTTGGTTTTAATACACTGTAATGTTTCTATGAAATAACCGAACACAAATAAAAATATAAATTGAACATTTTATTGTAATTAGGGATAAAGGATTGTTGTCTTTTCTATACACTGAAACGTTTACACACCCTAGGGTTCTGATTACCTGACTCAGAAATTATATCAGTTCAGATCAGTTGCAAGCTGGGTCAGTAATGGAGATTGGGACCACCTCACCCAACTTTTCCCATTTTACATCTTACCAATCAGAAAAAATTATTGATCCGACATAGGTTTCAGTGATGTTCAACTACATTAACAGTCTAAAGCACAACACAGTTTTGTTATCGTGGAAAGGTATGGTTTGGCCCCGCCCACACAGTGATAAGGTCTGAACTCAGTCCTTGGTTATAATGTGCGAGCTGCTCTGTATGGAATCTGTGTGTAATAATCAAGACACCCAGTTCATATGTGTTTATGTTAAACTGTTAAAGTCTAAATTTATATTTCACTTTTTTAAACATTTATAAAATTCCAAATTGTTTTAAAAAATAAAATAAAACATAAACATATTAAAACAGTTCTGAATGAATTCATGGACCAGACCACCATGACAGTACCTGACTCTGCTTCGTCACCCGGATCAGCTCACTTCTTTATTCCTCTCAGAAAATTATTAAAACCATGAAAAAATCTACAATAACAGGAATGAAAGTTCTCTGAATATATCAGAAATGATCTTTAGATGGAAATAAAACACAGCACGGGTCTGAAGCATGTTAGATTCCACAGCCCTGTCCGCTCTGGAGTAAGCTCCTCCTCCTCTCGTTATGGATGGGCGTATTAATCTCGCTGTATTTCTCGTTAAATAATAGTTAATAAATATTAAACTAATAATCAGATTAAACAACGTCCTGATCAGCTGTTTTGTCTGCTTCTCTGAGGTGAGACGAGGTGTACTGATCTCGGTTTCTCCCGCTGTGATAGGTGACCGTGCTGAGCCCGTCTCTGCCCTCCCGTAAAACAGACGGACTGATGCGGTGTGTGTTCACAGGCGGTTACTGTGTGTAGACTTCATCTCTACAATTAAAGCTCCTCAGGACTGATATCGTTCAGGTTTCTGATATGGAAAATTTGTAATTTTCTTATTGGATGTCGTCTCTCGTAAACTTTCAGGTTCTTGAGTCGGGTTGGTGGATGTGTTCCACACCTTATTTGTTATATATTGGTTGGTGTGGAGGAGAAACCACAGAAGCACGCGATATGCGCCTTCTGTTGATCTGAACAGGTTAGTGTTTAGTCACCATCTTTAGTTACGGGACGCCCTTAAAAACCCCGTATGAACTGAACTTCTAATAATGAGCTAATAGAAACTGGAAACCTGTCTGGCTCTGTGTCTGATCATGACTTTAAGAGATTAAGGCTGCTGGTTAATAACTAAGTCTGACTAAAGTATCAGACACAGATAAACACATGGTCTGAAATTCTGTACTGCAGTGTAAATAACAATGAAGGGCGTGTGTGTGAGGGATTACTGAAAATGATAAACTGATTATATTAAATCCCTGTAGTCTGTATATGAGGGACACTGATAACCGTGATGGACGTGGCTGAATGAAGACACTCAGCTTCAGGGTCGTGTGACCAGCGTGCAGAGGAGATTCCTCTTCTTGATTTAAAGGTGTGTAAATGTGTTTTTGTGTTCAGCTGTGTTTGAAAACAGAAGTGTATATTCATGATCGGATCAGTTTATCATCGGTGCTTTATTAGATTTAAACCTATCTACTAAATTAGTGTTATACAGTCAACAATACCTGCGTTTATTCATCACAGGTAACTGTCACATGACTACAGGTCGGGTTGGCTTCAGTAGTGTTGTGGTTAAGTTCAGTGTTAAGGTGTAATTTATAGATCGTTATTTATTCTAAAAGTAGGAGATCATCACTGAAATCAAACCTTCCATTTATTAGTAGTTAGACAACTGAAACGAAAACAAGACATACATAGGAATTTCTTACCAGATTAGAGAATATACAGTTACTACAGGGGGTAAATGTGAAACACAATAAACACATGACATGGTGTTTCATAGTAACACACACCCCCCCTGAATTACAAAACTGAAAGTATAAACCCTCTATTAAACTAGTGTTCACTTCTCTCTCCCTCTTTATGAAAGGACAGTACGGGAGGAGTTACATGTTACAGATCAGAAAGCTCGAATTAGAGTCCCAGAATTAAATACAACTGTGGAATTAAATCAAAGCACAGCTGGATCGGTTTAAAAACCGTGTGGTGCTTCAGACGTGGAAGGAGTCATTAAGATCAGTCATTACAGTGAAAGAAGAGGAAAGGCAGTGGCAGAGAGGCGGAGAGTTTAAACAGGTGGTACATGTGGTAAACATGTGGTCGACTCTACTGAGTAGAACGTGTCAGTAGCAGCTCCTAACAGATAAACTAGACAGTATTGAAAAACATGTCCTGAAACACACACGGTAAATTAGAGTCAGGACTGAACACACAGACCACCTTCAAGATCAGTTCCGCTCACAGCACTAACAGAGATGACTACATTTCACTGTGGTGGTCTTTAAACACCGCAACACTAAACCAGAGTACAGTCACATGTATTTACAGTCTGAGCAGAGCCCAGTTCACTGGTGCGGGGTTCTTTTAAAACACCGCACAGACACACTAAACCCAGTAAATTACAGTCACTGTATTTCAGTCTGAGCACACAGAGCCCAGTTCACTGGTGGGGTCTTTAAACACACAGCAACACTAAACCCAGTACAGTCCAAAACTGTATTGTACAGTCTGAGCAACACAAGAGCCCAGTTCACTGTGGGGGGTCTTTAAACACCGGGGACACTAAACCCACAGTACAGTCCACCTGTATTATTTCAGTCTGAGCAGAGCCACAGTTCACTGTGTGGGGGTCTTTAAAAACACTGCACACTAAAACCCAGTACAGTCACTGTATTTCAGTCAGAAGATCAGGAGCCCAGTTCACTGTGGGGGTCTTTTAAAACACTGCAACACTAAACCCAGTAACAGTCACTGTATTTCAGTCGCTGTTAGCAGAGTCCAGTTCACTGACAGGGGGGGTCTTTAAACACAGCAACACTAAAACCCCAGTATCACAGTCACTGTATTATCAGTCCTGAGCAGAGCCCAGTTTCACTGTGGGGGTCTTTAAAACACCTCAACACTACACCCAGTACAGTCACTGTATTTCAGTCTGAGCAGAGCCCAGTTCACTGTGGGGGTCTTTAAACACAGCAACACTAAAACCCAGTACAGTCAGCTGTATTTCAGTTCTGAGCAGAGCCCAGTTCACTGTAGGGGTCTTTAAACACTGCAACACTAAACCCAGTACAGTCACTGTATTTCAGTCTGAGCAGAGCCCAGCTTTCACTGTGTGGAGGTCTTTAAACACACACATGCAACACTAAACCCAGTACAGTCACTGTATTTCAGTCTGAGCAGAGCCCAGTTCACTGTGGGGGTCTTTTAAAGGTCTTTAAAAACACTAGACAGTGCAACACGGCAAACCCAGTACAGTCACTGTATTTCAGTCTGAGCAGAGCCCCAGTTCACTGTGGGGGGTCGCTCTAAACACCTCAACACTAAACCCTAGTTTACAGTCACTGTATTCAGGTCTGAGCAGAGCCCAGTTGTCACTGTGGGGGTCTTTAAAACACCGCAACACTAAAACCCACAGTACAGTCACTGTATTTCAGATCTGAGCAGAGCCAGTTCACTGTGGGGGTCTTTAAACACTGCAACACTAAAACCCAGTACGAGCGAGCAACTGTATGTTCATTCTGAGCAGAGCCCAGTTCACTGTGGGGGTCTTTAAAACACCTCAACACTAAAACCCACAGTACAGTCACTGTATTTCAGTCTGAGCAGAGCCCAGTTCACTGTGGGGGTCTCTTTAAAAAACACTGCAACACTAAACCCTAGTACAGTCACTGTTATTTCAGTCTGAGCAGAGCCCAGTTTTTTCACCCTGTGGGGGTCTTTAAAAGCACCAGCAAACACTAAACCCAGTACAGTAACGTGTCACTGTGGGGGGGGGCGGGACAAGAAGGGGCGCTGAGTTCTGTGTGTGTGCTAGAGGAGATACATAGAAGAAGAGAGAGAGAAAACGAGAGGGTGAGGAGGAGGAGGAGGAGGAGGAGACGGTGGTGAGAGGTCAAACGATCAGACTGCGGACGAGAGGTGTAATCTAAAAACACTTCAAATATTTAATTTTATAAAGTCCACCAGAAAACCCCAGACTGTACTGGCCTGACTGAGCGCGGCGATACGAGCTGAATCTCTCCCTCGGAAAGTTCAGGCAGCACCAGCTCTCCCTCCATTGCTCCTCGTCAGAAGCGATGGTAGCACCAGCTCTCCCTCCATATCTCCATCCTCCCAGAAGAAGCAGGGTCTATTCAGCACCAGCCTCTTCCCTCCATCCCCCTCTCAGAAACAGGACAGCACCAGCTCTCCCGCCATCCCCTCTCAGAAGGCAGGGTTAGCACCAGCTCTTCCCTCCATTCCCCTTTCAGAAGCAGTGTAGCACCAGCTCTCCCTCCATTCCCCTCAGAAGCAGGGTAGCACCAGCTCTCCCCCATTCCCCTCAGAAAGCAGGGTAGGGCACCAGCTCTCCCTCTTTCACCCTCTCAGAAGCAGGGTAACACCGGCTCCGAATCCAAATGCAGTGTGTACCCCCTCCATCACCCTCTCAGAAGCAGGGTAGCACCAGCTCTCCCCTCTTTCTCACCCTCTCAGAAGCAGGGTAGCACCACGCTCTACCCCTCCATCCCCCTCTCAGAAGCAGGGGTATCCCTCAGCTCTCCCTCCAACCCCCCTCTCAGAAGCAGGGTAGCGGCCAGCTCTCCCTCCATTCCCCTCTCAGAAGCAGGGTAGCTGCACCAGCCCTCCCACCATCCCCCTCAGAAGCATGGTAGCACCAGCTCTCCCTCCATCCCCCCTCTCAGAAGCAGGGTCAGCACCAGCTCTCCCTCCATTCCCCTCTCAAGAAGCAGGGTACTAGCACCAGCTCTCCCTCCATTCTCCTCATCGGACCCTGAGGGAGTCAGAGCTGGACGCGCGAAGCGGCCCCCTTGTAGTTTGGGGCACACCACGTTCATCAGCAGGGACAGGCCGCCATGTTTGAGACACACAGGATTAAAGGGAGGAAGTTTAATATTCCTAATATTAAGTATTTAGTTTAATGTTCCTGACCGGCTCAGTTGTAAAGGTCACTGGTAAAACTCCGAAGTGAAAGTGGGCCACATCACTGCTGGTGTGTTAATATACAGTTCAGAGGAACAGCTTGAGTACTAAATCGTGTAATTTGTGTTATTATTTGTTTATTTTGATTAAAGAGAGTCATATTTAGGGTGACTAATTTGAGTAAACTCTGAACTCTTATTTGCCTGAGCTGGGTTAAATAATTAAAATTAAAAACAGTAATTCCTTGTGTTTTATTTTTATTTAACAAATATAAGATGGGTTTTATTTAGGTTTAATCTAAATTAGAGTAAAACCTATCTGGGGTGTTAATCTTGGTTATATCAGTCATATTTGGTTGTAATAGTGGGTTATTATTATTTATTATTACTTTTTATTATTATTATTATTACATACATGTGAATCTGCACTGAGCGACGTTACAGAAAACACTGCTTCTATTACGGCACGTTTACCACATGTACCACCTGTTTAAACTTTTTCCGCCTCTCTGCACTGCTTTCCTCTTCTTCACTGTAAATGACTGATCTTAATGACTCCTCTACTTTTGACCTCAGCACCACATGGTTAAAACACAATCCAGCTGTGCTTGATTTAATTCCACAGTGTATTTTATTCTGACTCTAATTCAAGCTTTCTGATCTGTACCTGTTCTGTCCTCACTGGAAATGAGATGGCTGGAGCTATCCAGTTAGACAGACAGCGTTACAGCAGAGATTTAGTTCAAACCTCAAGGTCTCCTTTATTCTTTGTTTTGTTTTACTTGTTTTTACTTTTTTTTTCTTTTCTCTCTTTTATTTTTGTAAAACTGAAATAAACATATGACAATACATCATTTTCTTAATTATCACATAAGTTGTCTTCAAACTCCTTCCAAGATTGCTGCATTAGCTTCTACAGACCATATCAACATGAACTGATTACCTCAGAGGTAACAGTGTACAGCTGAGTCTACATTAGCATTCTTGAGGGCTAGCTATATTGCTGGAAAACAAAACACACTAGCATAAAGGACTAACATACTTAGCTCAAACTTCAGACATGTTACAGCTTTTTGTAGTTCATCGAATAAAACTGGACAAATGTTGTATTTCCATCACAAAGACATTAGGAACTTAAAAATATCAAGATTAGAATCTAGGATGGAAAACTTACAGGCATATGTGTGGACCGAGATTCACAAGACGAGAAAAAAACTGTGACTGCACTGTTGGATAGGCAACTTAACAACTAAAACCCAAGCCATGTACAATACTAGGTAAGGGCCAGTAGAGATCGCTACACCACTAGCAATACCTCAGGTTTCCCCTTCCATGCTTATACCAGAGCAGTACATGTAAATCCTCCTGTACTGCTCTTTCAGTAAAGAGGAAGAGAGACTGAAAGACTAGTTAAATGAGATAGGTAATAGAGGGTTTAGATTTCAGTTTGGTACAAATTCAGTGTGTTAGTGTGGAAGAACAGTGTTAGTGTATCACACTTCACATGTTCAGTCTGCAGTGACTACATTCAGTCTGGTACAAACGCCTCTTCATACACACACTCAGGGTGTATTAGCGGTTAGCTGCACTGTACAGTATAGATGTGTTATAGAGGTCTGCACAGACCTGATCATTAATGTTCACACCCCCTCGACTCCACTGATCCCGTCTGCCTGCTCCCACAGACTCTAGTTGTGTATGTGTGTAGCTGGATGGTTTATAGCTTCATGTGTTTTTCTGCTGGTGATTACTGACGTGTTCGTCTCTGCAGCTCGTTTGTTTCTACAACCAACCAATAACTGCCCAAGCTCCACCCACCCAGCCATAGTACCTGTATAAGCCTGTAATTTGTAGGCTGTTTACCCACAATGGCCAGCGTGAATCAGACTGAATCAGACAGGCTGTAAATGATTCAGCAGGTCCGCAGGACCTGCAGGTGAATGTCCATATTCAGACTTCTACTGTGATAATGAAACCCTGTATAGAGCAGTAGTGCTTCATCAGGAGGAGTTAGACTTCAGGGTAGTGAATGTGTGGAGGACAAAGACAGCAGTTCAGGAGAGTTTAGAACTTCATTCAGGGGTTTCTGGACCGAATGCTCCAGTCCTGCTGGTCTAATGGGAGGAGACAGTGAGGAACTGGAGTATGGGTGGTCTGTTCTGGTGTGCTGATGAACTGAATGGTGATGGAGGAAAAGTACACGCCCATCTACTGTACTTCTGCTGGACAGACACTGTTTCACATACAATGTCTCAGTGCAGACCACAAATTCAATGTTGGTTTCACCCACACTCGTCTGTTTCTCTGTTTCACATCCTTCGTTTCTCCCTTACAGTCATATTCATTTTTGTCCCCAAACAAACCCTACTGTTCCCTTCAACCTTCAGAGACCAGACTACATATACACACTCAGGACAGATTCCCGAACTCTAATCCACAGACATACTGACCCACACTCTTCTATGTGTCATTTATTCATCCCTCGTTCCTCCCATAGCGTTCCATTCATGTTTGGCTCCACCCAAACCTTACTGTTTTCTTTCCCTGATAGTCACCAAGCTGCTTGTATTCACTGAAGGCAGGTGCCCAAACTCCAGTCCACAGCTCCTCTATGAGTTGTTCATTCATCTCTTGTGAGAGGTAAGGTCACTCAGAGATTATAGACTTATATTTGTTCACAGACGTGATTAACTGGACCATTTACATCACTTCCTGTGAGGTCTCAGTGTTACTGAGTTATTGAGTTCAGAAAGGACTTGTTATTATCTGACTAGTGGTATCAGGAGTATTAGACCAGGAAGACTCTGAAATATAATACTAAATATTTATTATCTTCTCCTTACTGTCTCACTTTCAGAGTCTGTACCTTTATCCTCACCCTGAGTCAGTGCAGGACAAGAGGAGGGTGAGAGGGGCTGATTATTGAGGTCAGTTAAAATAAAGAGAGGTGGAGTCTTCATCCAGAGATGAGTCTTTAGTGTTTGTGTTGGACACAGAGAGTATCAGCTGGGTGTAATTAGGGGTGTGTCTAGTGTGACCAGTACTACTAGTAATACAGTAGAGACAGTGAAAAGGGTTACTGTCCCTTTAAGATGCTCTGTGTGAGCAGCTGATTTTGAGAGTAGCTCTAACAGTGTTTGGTTCTCTGACAGTGAAGTCTGTACGTGTCCAATCAGCTCTTTTAAACTAGCTGCAAATTTAGAGTGTTGGTTGAAGAGTTTAAACTGAGGGAGCGCAATTTACATCAGCTCTAACACGCGGGACGGTGAGCATCACGACCTGCCAGAGAACCAGGTAAGCAGGACTGGAGTACATCACAGGTACAGGATTTATATCTTCCTCTATATGAGTCTGTAGTGCTGCTGAACACCGGGGCAGGTCTGTATGTGTTCAGGTTCCTGTGCAGGTCTGTGAATGTTGGTGAAGTATCTTGGCACGTCTGATGTTTAAACTGTCTCAGATTAAAAGAAGGATTATTTATTATATAAAGGTGCGTCCCTGGTAGTGATAACTGATCACTGTTCTTCCCTACCTGACCATTTTACTGATTTACTAACATACAGATTGATGGGTTACATGGATGGGAGTATCTAGAATCTTATTCATTAACATAAACCAGGAGTGCCAAGCCTCAACTAACCAGTGTGTGAGTCCCTAAGTCATTTATAGGAGGTGATTTCTACCAAGCCATGACCTCAGAGTAGTAATTCTAATAAAACTACTAACTGAACTAATCTGAACTATGTTTACAGTGAGGTGGAATATTTAAAGGGGGGTGTGTGTAGTGGATTTTATTCACTAATTGGATTATATTGCTGGTTTATTTTTGTATGTGTTGTAATTACATGGTCAGCCAGCTCAAGTTGTGTTCATAGTAGCGTTCAGGTTTTAGGGAGGGAAGGTTGTCCAGAGAAGAGAAGAGAGAGGGCGTGAGACCCAAGGAGAGAGCCAACCTCTCTCTGGAAGAGTCTGTGCAGCGTTCAAAGCACCACCATTTCCCACCATTGCTCCAGCCTGTCATTTCCGGCTGAGCCCACAGCTTATAAGACACCAGTGATTAGCGCCCCCATGTGGTCCAACGTAAAAATATCAATATCTGCCCCTAGCCAATAACTTTCTTTAACACACAGTAAAGTTCTGATATTACCACAGGTGAACAGAACTGAACAATCAGGCAAAACTTACCATTTCAAACATCTCAGTCATCTCAGCTTTGGAGATAAAGACATCAGGCTAAGTTGAGAGACCTCAGACAACAGATTATATGACATTTATAACTCTGATTTTTATTGCTATATTATATGCCGATTTTTGGTTATATTACACATGGTATTATACAATAACCCCAATTTATACTGATACCCATCAACCAAACAGGCCACAGCAGCTCAAATCTTTCATCATATTCAGCTTCTCTCTTATCGATTTTTACATGTTTAGAAATATAATCCCATGACTGTTGAATTGACCTTTTTTAAAGAATCATCACTGAAACTCATTCCAGTGGATTTTTTTATTGCTAGATAAAATAAAAACATGAAAAAAGAACGAACAGTTCAGGGTGAGTAAATGTATTTTTATGATTTGTCTTGGTTTATAACAGGATGCTTATTTGATATGCCTTCTTCAGTACGTAATCGTGTCCATAACCACTCATTTTATTACAAATGAATAAGTCTTTAAACTAATGCATCTATCTGGATTAGTAATTTTGTCTGCATTGATAATAAAAAAGCTGTGTTCCTTCTTAACATGAAACTGGCCCTCACGAGGAATGAAAACAGTGTGTAATCATGTTCTTTGGATAAACTCAGTTCCTGCACAAGTGGCCCCCATGTCAGGTCAGACTCCATTATGGTGAGATAAATGTGTAAACCGAAGTGATATGATTCACATGTGCATTTTAAAAGATTCGCATTTCCCCCATAATTCACAAAAACAAGTATGTGTGTGTGTGTGTGTGTGTGTGTGTATGTGTGTGTGTGTAAGTGTGTGTGTGTGTGTGTGTGTGTGTATGTGTGTACTTACATTTCTTCAGTCCTGGTTTGATTCTGTTGTCACCTCCATGTTCCAGTCTAAACACACACACACACACACATACACACACATACACACACACACACACACACACACACATACACACACACACATACACACACACACACACACACATACACACACACACACACACACACACACATTAAGAAGTTTTATTCATTCATTATCTCTCTGTGTCTGTCTCTGTGTATCTCTCCATCTGTACCGCTCTCTGTAAGTCTGTTTCTCTCTATGTCTGTATTTTTCTCTCTGTTTTTCTCTCTCTGTATTTCTACTTCTCTGTCTCTGTGTATCAGCAGGTACATTTGGGTGAAAAGTGACTTGAGCTTTTAAGTTCATGAAACTGTGCTTCAGTATTAACCGTAATACAGATGGAAATGTTCTTATACACACACACAGGACACTTTCAGGGGGTTATAATACTCATTGTATTATTTTGGGTGAGAATTGCATTATGAGTGTACCAAAAGATATGCTCCAGAAATGCATGCAATATATATTTTTACTTTATTAACCTATATTAAGCACATTTCATTACCAGTGTGCTACGAGAGTATATGACATGATATTTATAGTAGATGACTGGGTTGTCTGTGTTGCTTAGACATTCATTAATTTTCCCATTAATTTTGTTGCAGGTGACACTTGGAAATTACACATAACAGAAGCTCTACACCGTCTAGGACACCGTGGATACCACCAAATGGAAAAAACCCTCATTACTTTTTAGGACATGGTAGGAGATTCTTGGACCACGTTTTATGCACACAAGCACATGAATATATGCACTGCTCAGGTTTTTGTAAAGATGGTTTTTAATGGGGTACGAGAGTTTAGTTGCATTTAATAGACAGACTTGTATTGAAACTATAACATGATTTTAGGCGAGCAGAGACTGTAACAGCAACACGAGAGGCAAACAGAGGCCAGCGGAGACTGTAACAGCAACATGGGACACTAACAGAAACCAACAGAGACTGTAACAGCAACACTGGAGACTAACAGAGACCAGCAGAGACTGTAACAGCAACACGAGACACTAACCAAGGCCAGCGGAGATTGTAACAGAAACACGAGACACTAACCAAGGCCAGCGGAGACTGTAACAGCAACATGAGATGCTAACCAAGGCCAGTGGAGACTGTAACAGCAACATGAGACGCTAACAGAGGCCAATGGAGACTGTAACAGCAACATGAGACTCGAACAGAGAGCAGCAGAGACTGGAACAGCAACAGGAGAGGCTAGCAGAGGCCAGCGGAGACCTTAACAGCAACACGTTAAAAGTAAACTAATGGTAAACTGATGCAGGACTAAAACTGAAGCATTAAAGCTAAACTAAAGTGCAAAAGGCCAATTGAGGGGTTACTTGTAAATTGAAGTGTTAAAGGTAAACTAAGTCATTAAAGGCAAACTAAGGCATTAAAGGTAAACAGAGAAGTTGAAGATCAACTGAGAACTTAAAAGTAAACTGAAGGGTAAACTAAATAGTTATTTAAAGGTAACCTGGAGTGTTATAGGTAAAGTAAACTGTTCAGACGTCTGGTTCCCATCAACACCACTAATAACAATTCTGATTCAGTTTCACATCGAGTCATTTTATCTTAATTATTTAGACCAATTAAAAAACTGGTGGAATTACCTTTAGCTGTTTTAACAGGTACAGTATTAAGACCACAACTGCCTCAACTCAAAAACTTGTGAGCATGTTGGAGAATGAAAACAGCATAATTTTAAGTTTTATTGAGCAACGGGTTTAAAGCCTGTTTGGTTGTGCATAGCAAAAAGTAATTTCAAATTTATTTATATTCTAGAGGGCATGTTGATTGAAAAAAGCAGTTACTATTTCAGAAGACTGAAGATTTTATTTAAGATTTGTTTTCTTGTTATACTAAAATAAAGGTTAGTTAAATTTAAATTAGTTGTATTTCCATTGGCTTAAATTATATTTGAATTTTTTTAGGCATAGTTTTAATGTATTGTTATGATAGCAAGTATTATTGGTGTTGTTGTTTTCATTATTATTATTATTATTATTATTATTATTATTATTATTATCATCATCATGAACAATATTGTTTTTTTTTTGTGACATGCGATTGTAGAATGTCAACTATTGTGAGAACGCATCCTGCAGTACCTGCCGAAGAAAGAGGCTGTAGCTGATCTTAAGCTTAAATCAGAGAAGAGTAAGTTAACGTTTTGGTTTATATTGTGGTGTTCAGTGTTATTATAGGAGAAAACACAGCTTCTGTAGAAGCTATAGTCTTTACTAAAAACAGTCTTTGCTCTAGACTCACCTCACACATGGATGTAATATGTTAACAGAGAGCTTCAACACTAAGATAGATCTAAAACATGTCTAGAAGCCTTAGACTCATGTCATAATAAAACAGGTTTCACAATAAGGGTCCTTGAATACAGTGAGTAGCACAGAACAAATGATCCAGAATTAACATTTTTTGAACTACTTACAATATTATAATTCTCAGCTTATACCAGGACATAATTATATGATGATGCCCCACCCAACTAATGTTCTGATTTGTTTGATCAGGCTTTTTCTAAATCATAATCCTGGATTATTGATATTGATGCCGAAAGGGCAACTGTAAGCATATTCGTCTAGTAGTGTTATGTGACGTTGTAGGATTTGTGCTGCAGTAGCTAACAAGACCAATCTTACATAGTGCAGCTTTAAGGGCAATATATATTGAAATAATCATTATTAAACCCTAATATTAAAATAATACATTAATTAAGCTATACCCAAGGGGACACCATGACAATTAAGCAATGCTTATGCATTTGTTTATTATTATTCAGGAAATATGTGTGTTACAATAAAGATTGTGTAGCAATTATTAAATCATCCTTAGTCAACAGTGTTTGTGCTTAGTATAGTAAGCTGATAAACTATTATACAGTGTTTATGTCACAAGTCTGGACTCTTCCCCTGCCTCCGTGAAATAAGAGAACTACATTTCCCATATTTCTCCACTCTTTATGTTTGGTTAAATTATAAGTGCCGAGGGTATTTTTATAGATGACCACAAGATTAATGTGGTTCTACTTTGCCGTACCCCACATCCATTAAAGCGTTCCATTGTTTTTTAGAATTTGCTCATGTTTATCAGAAATTAGAGTTCTGTCTTTCTGCTCCCTGTATTGCATTCTTAAAGGGAAATGCAAATAACAGAATACTCAAGCCCAAGTCGCCTTCAAAGTGAGGCTTACTTCTGCTCCCTTTCCCTAGCACCTTGGTCCTTCTGAACCATTTATGAATCATTTTATAATAATTTTATATACTTTTTTATAAAAGTTGATGCTTCCAAAGTGGGTGCAGAACAGTTCTTTCATTACGTGGTATACATGATTCTGATGCCATGGACTCGGTCAATCCTAAATCTGTATTATCCTCAGAGGTGATTCTTGCTCAAATTAGATAAAAGACAGACAGCAAGATTGGTCAGCTTAATAATCAGACCCCATCACCCACTTACTGTCCTGCTGATAAAATATTTGTTCCCATTCAATGTAGAGAGAATCTTTTAACTTGGGTTCACTCTTTACTCACTTCTGGACACACAGCAAAACATGTACCTATTAGCTCCTATCTAGTAAATATTGTTGGTAGAATACGCTTGCTGATATTCATCATTTTGTTTCCTCATGCTCAGAATGCTCCCAGTGTAAAACTCCTCATACACTACAAGCAGGTAAGCTTAGTCCCCTTTCCAGTACCCTCATGCCCCTGGCCTCACATAGCCGTAGAACTATTGTTGACCATTTTTCCCAGAGGTGTTCACAAGTAAGGAGAGCTGGCTTACATGGATAGGTTGCGTATCATTGTTAGTTTAACTTCCAGGTGTAATACACAGTCAAGTGGAAGAACCTGAAGTGTATGCATTTACGACAGGGTCGGAGCCCCTGGGCGAATGTTGCCATCAGGGCTCTACAGGTTATAGGTCAAAAGTAATTTGGAGATAAGCTGATCCATCCGGTCAAACCAGACACATTCTTCTTACATTTAGGGTGTGGTGACATGGTGTATAAAATCTCTATGACAAGGTTCTGTTTTGGACTGAGTTGTACTGAATTGGGCTGAGTTCAGACTGTACTGGACTTGCCTGTCTTTGGACGAGAGATGTGAGTGAACTGCGATCGCTTTGAAATAAACTACTCCCACATCTCCAGCTTTTAGTCTCCTGACTCTACCCTTCTGTGCAAGCAAGAAAAGAAACTACAAGGTATGTATACAAAGAAGTCAGTTAAACTATTCTACATAGTTCAGGATGAGTAATTAACAGAGGTGCTAATTACTATGGTAATTAATGTTTGCAACTACTTTAGACTTACAATATTAGTTAACTCTAGTCCTTATATTAGGAATCTTAGCTACAGTTCTTTAACCTTCAGTACTATATTAGTTAACTTAGTTACAATATTAGTTAACCTATAATTTAATACAATTTAATCTTAACCACTACAATTGTTTATCATAGCTACTATATTAGCTAATATAGTGTATTTATTAGCTAATCGTAGTATATGCTACTACACTATATTTGCCTATCTGCCTTCACACGCAGATGAACTTGAGTGACATCCCATTGTTTATCCATAGGGTTTAATATGATGTCTGTCCACCCTTTACAGCTTCAACTCTTCTGGGAAGGCTTTACACAAGGTTTAGGAATGTGTATGGGAATTTCTGACCATTCTTCCAGATAGGCTTTTCTGAGGTCAGACGCTGATGTTGGGCGAGAAGACCTGGCTCACAGCAACTCTAATGCATTCCCAAAGGTGTTCTCTCGGGTGGAGGTCAGGACTCCAAACTCGCTCATCCATGTCTTTATGGACCTTGCTTTGTGCACTGGTGCCCAGTCATGTTGGAACAGGAAGGGGGCATCCACAAACTTGTCTTCACAAAGTTGGGACCATGAAATTGTCCAAAGTCTCTTTGTCTTCTGAAGCAATAAGAGTTCTTCTCACTGGAACTAAAGGTCCCCCTCAACTAAACTTTACCCTTGGCCCATTGCAGTCAGACAAGTACTATTTTTCTAAATTAGTTCAGCAAGACTTTTCCAACTAGAAGGTAACAAAAGGCAAACATGAAAACTATTCATTTAACAGGTTGTTAAATTATTGGTGATTTAAATGTTGTGCCTCAGACAGTCACTAGTATGTTTCTGAATGATCAAATCTAAGTGCAGAAATAATTCAAGGACAAATTTGTACAATATAATTTGAGTTTAGACATGTATACTCATGAACAGTGAAATTTAAGATGTAGCTACCTTGGCAAACAACTGAGTAAAAATGAAAAATTCTGTTTCAATGTGTAGTGTCTACATTCAGCCTAATTCTTTTCCAAAAGCAGCCAGGTGTGTTAATTAAAGTCCAAGGTTTGATAACTGGAACCAGGAGGTAATGGACATTTGTGTACAAAAGAAAGCCATTAACGTAGGAAATCAAATAAAAATCTCCCAAACCAGCAAGATATACTGTGATCTATTATTTTTCTTTAAGAAAAATAACATTCTATCACGTTCATGCTTCAGAACTTCAGTTAGGTTATAACTCTATGTAGTTTTATCATGAAAATATCATCTTTATTTATGCCTTGTTAATCTATTTTAGTCTATTTTATCTATTCTAGTTCCATCAAAAATATTAATGTGTATCAGGTCCAGTTGGGATGTCTTTTTTGTTGTAATCTCTTTCATTATTTTTGGGCTTATTGTCAAGTGTATATACTTAGTTTCTTCATTTAATCAGGGTTTTAGATACTAAATGTAAGATAATGACATACAGCCTTGAGCTCCCTAGACAGAAATCTAGTAGTTTGTCATCATTGTAGGAAACACAATTCATGAGTATTTTTTAAATCTAGCATAACCTTAAACTGTATGTGTTTTGTTAAACACATTTAGCTCTGTGTAACCACTGGATTGACAAATTGGTGTATTTTGGGACTGTGCCAGAACACATCAAATCCGTAGTGCAGTCATTATTAATTCACCACAAACCCACAGACTTCTAAACACAGCTGTTGATACCTGAGAGTGTTTAGGGCACACTGTGGATCCTCCAGTCTAACAGAGAGCAGCTTTTCTCCTGACTCCCCTGGGTAATTGTAGGTCAGATCCAGTTCTTTCAGGTGTGAGGGGTTTGAACTCAGAGCTAAAGCCAGAGAAGAGCAGCCCTCCTCTGTGATCATACAACCAGATAATCTACAGAGAGAGAGAGAGAAACAAGATGATAGAATAAAAGATATTATTCGCACCAGTATTAAACAAAATTAAACATATTAAAACACCGAACTTCTCAAATTTTAGAATGTATTTAAACACATAGTCCTGCATAGACAGATCTCAATGTTTAAAACAGCAATCTGTTTTCTTTTTTTTTACAGTTTTGAACTGTATGTTGTCCATTAAAAAATATTTAATTAGCTCTTTAGAACCTCATTAACTCATTCTCATATCTTCTTAGTGGAGTGAATAGATTAAAACACAGGAATGAAACATAACAAAACTGTAAATTAAATTTATCAGTAATCAGAGTAAGCCAGTTTGGATTTGGAAATTTCACATCTTATCTTGTTATTTAATATAAAATTTTAAATATAAAAAAAAACATTTGCTTTGATCATGAATGTTCATTTTGTGTCTCTAAATTAGGTAAACTTGAAGTGTGTGGAAAGTAAATATTTGTTCATAAAAAATTAAACATCTAAAAAAAAAAATCTAAATTCTGTTACCAACATATTTTAGAGCAGTGCTTGGTCGTCTGAAGGAAATAATACATATGTATGTATGTTAACTTTTAGACATGTAATCACAAAAAGCTATTGTGTTATTTTCAATTTTCATCATATAAGAGCTGATCTGCCAATTTTTTAAGATATCTGAATAGCACTATTTACTATAGAAATTTGAACCACATGGCCCTCAGTAGGAGCTTAAAGAAAAATTACTGAGAGGAGCTGTAATATGTAAAATATTCCTCTGGGTTGCAAGAGCAGAGGAAGGTTATCGAGACATGGAAATGAGAAATTAAAATAAAACATAAAATGCAGTGTGTACCAACATTAACCCTTAAATTCATACTTTGGCTCTCTAGCATTGCATGATCTTCTTTTAGAACAGGTATTATTTAAAGTTCACATTCGTGTTTGTGATATAAAGGGATGTTTTGGTAAAGTACCGATTAACTCTGAACACTGAATAATACTGAGTTATCAGTAAGGAACATAAAAAATAAGCAATGACCTGAGTATCTCCAGTTTACAGTCTGAACTCTGTAGTCCAGCAGAGATCAGCTCTACACCTGAATTCTGCAGATCATTGTTACTGAGGTCCAGCTCTTTCAGGGAGGAGTTTTCCAGTTTTAAAAGTGATCCAACATTTTCACATGTGTTTACTGGAAGATTACACAAAGCCAGTCTAAAAACAAAAAGTAAACACACTGACTTTACAGTGTACTCATATGCACAGAGACAACACAACACGTTTCTTGTAGATTTTAGTTTACTAAGATGCTAACATTAAGTGATAAAGATTAATTATGATATTAACCATGAAATGTTTTGGTTTTGTCTTCAGTTGATTTATAAGACATATTAAGCTTTACAAAATCCTACAGGTTAACTTTTGAAATAAACTGAGAGGTACACTGACTTGAGTGTCTCCAGTTTACAGTCTGCTGTATCCAGTCCAGCAGAAAGCAGGTCCACTGCTGAATCCTGCAGCTCATTGCTGCTGAGGTCCAGCTCTTTCAGGAAGGAGATTTTTGTTTTTAGGGCTGATATGAGAGATTTGCCAGACTCCACAGTGAAATTACAGATGGCTAATCTGTAAAAGGAGAGTAAATACATTAGAGAGCAGAGTCAGAAAGAGCACAGTTTAAAAAGATATTTTAACTTTTGTTATATTGTTATTTGTGTAAGAAGAAACAGAGCCATTTATGTATTTTAGTATTCCCACCAGAATTTATTATTCATTTACCTAATCAATATCAGTAAAAATCTGTTTATGTATGTATATTAATGTATAATTAAAAAAAAACACTCACTGGCTATTTACTATTTACACTAGTACGGTGCTGCATTACCACTTCTTTTAATAACAGTCTGTAAGTGTTTGGGAACTAAAGAAACATGTTATAGTATTGAAATTTAATTGTTTTTCATTCTTGCTTGATATCAGATTTCAGATTTTTTCTTTAATAGTGAGCCAAATGTTTTCAGTGTGTGACTGGTCTGGACTTCAGGCCAGTTTAGTGCTTGGACTTTTTTACTATGCACTAATGCACTCTCATACTATCGTGGATGCTGGCCTTTGAACTGTGCATTGATAATAACCTGGATGGTCTCTTTGTCTTTTTTAGCCTGGCGGGAGCAGTGTCCATTTTGTGTGGATTTTTTTGACCCTAAGACATGCAACCACTTAATCTCAGTTTTTCACCTATTGTTAATTCTAAAAGACCAAGACTCTCATTTTCTAGTCCAAAACAATGTTGCAAGTATAAAAAATTAAAAATGTCCACATACACTCATCATCAACAGAATAGTTGCACCCAGAATCCACCAACAGGAATGACACTTGGTCGGTGGTTTAACCTTGTAAATAATTGTGTTTACTTGCTGAAAATAGTTAAGGTTAATCCAGGTTTATCCAGCTAAAGTTAAGTCAGCTGGAGTTTGCTGTAACTGATTTATGTAGCCAGGCTATTTTTTTCTCTTTACTTTTAGTCAATTTGATAAGTAGTTGGACAGTGACAAAATGTTTGCAATTTTTTTTCTGCACACCAACACATTGAATTTGCCATAAAACAACCAAGATATGATTGAAGTGCAGACTTTCAACTTTAGTTCAAGTTTAAGAAATATACTACATTAACCAATAAACAGTTTAATGACCAGGTGTGGCCTGCTCCCTTAATATTTTACAATAAATCAAGGTGTTAACAGGCCTGGAGTTAATTCCAAGAGTTGAATTTGCATTTCATAGCTGTTAATGGGCAATGTTCAACAAGTTGTCATCTCATAGTGGACAACAAATTTTTGTGACAAAATGACAGTAATGTTAGAATAATTACATCCTGTTATATGAATATATAGTTCTTGGTATGTATTTCTAGTACAACAATAGCACATTTTAAAAGGAAATAGGAAGAATAGGCTGATTAAATTTTTTGCAGTACTAAATAAAAACATAAAAGAATGGCATGCTTGAATAGCATTTTATGATTCTGACCTGAGTATCTCCAATTTACACTGTGAACTCTGGAGCCCATCAGAAAATGTCTTCATTCCTGAATCCTGCAGGTTATTTTTACTGATGTCCAGTTCTTTTAGGGGCCAAGTATTTGACTGTAAAGCTGATCCCAGATTTTCAATTGTCTTCTCCCTCAGATTACACCATGCTAATCTGCAAAGAGAGAGTAAATTCAGAAGATGTACACAAAAACTGGTACTGAATCTGCATTTCATACATTGTTAGCGCCCCAACCATCTACATCAGTGGTCATTACCACCACTGTGTCATCAGGTTAGTGGAGTATCAAACAGATGCAATACACTCTGTAACTAAATGGAATACATTCTGTAACTTTCTCTGAACTACAAAGTTAAACAATAAAATTTAATGAATAATATGTTTACCTTATGTAATATACTGTATATTATGCAATACATCATCAGCCATAATATTAAAACCACCTACTTGTATTTACATTCATTATCCTGATATATCCACTGATATATATTATCCTTTATACTAGGTGTACATACCATATGGGGACACTTTGTAGTTTTACAATTACAAACTGTAATTTACCTGTTTCTCTGCATACCTTGCTAATCAAGTATCACCTTGTTCTTTAACGGTCAGGACCCCCACAGAACAGGCGAGGTAAACTCCTTTTACAGTGGCACTGCAGTGACACTGATGTGGTGGTGGTGGTGTGTTATTGTGTGCTGGTGTGAGTGGATCAGACACTATCCACTCACTGTCCACTGTATTAGATGCTCCTACCTTGTTAGGCCACCTTGTAGATGTAAAGTCAGAGAAGATGCTGTGCTGTTGGCTGGATTTCCCTCTGGGATCAATAAAGTATCTATCTATCTCTCTATCTATCTGGATAGTTTTGTTTGGTGGACGATTCTCAGTCCTGCAGTGACACTGAAGTATCCAGCAGCACTGCTGTGTCTGATCCACTCACACCAGCACCACTTCAGTGTCACTGCAGTGCTGTGAATGATTCACCACCCACATAGTACCTGCTCTGTGGTGGTCCTGTGGGGGGTCCTGACCGTTAAAGAACAGGGTGATACTGAATTAACAAAGTTACAGAGAAACAGATGGACTACAGTTTGTAGTTGTAGTGCTACAAAGTGCACATATATAGTAAGTGTAGCCTATAAAATGGACAGAGAGTGTGGATATTTGGAGGCTGTTATAATTTTATGGCTGATCAGTGTATATGGTATTTTGTACAAGTGTTAGCATTATTTTTGCATCACAAAGTCTTCAGACATAAACACATGAAACACTGGACACTACTGGAACTAGGTTAAATATGTATTTTGGTTTTATTTGTTTTCTAAACTTAATTCAATAAAAAAAAAACTCATATTTTCAGTGTGAGATAAATTAGTATGGTGTTAAGTATGGAAGTTCTGACCTGAGTATCTCCAGTTTGCAGTTTGAACTTTTCAGCCCAGCAGATAGCTTCTCCACACCTGAATCCTGCAGGTCATTCCTACTGAGGTCCAGTTCTTTTAGGAAGGAGGTTTCTGTTTGCAAAACTGACTGCAGAGTGCTACAGGACTGCGTACTGAGCTTACAGGCAGCAAGTCTGCAAAAGGAGAGTAAAAGCACCACATTATTCAGTAATTGGAATGAAAAGAATATATATTAAGAATATATTATCTGTTCATAGTGCTGTATTGAACTGCACAATTTAATGAGATAGGAATAGTGACCTGAGTGTCTGCAGTTTGCAGGATGAACTCTTCAGTTCAGCAGAGAGCATCTCCACTCCTGAATCATACAGGTCATTGTTACTGAGGTCTAGTTCTTTTAGGGAGGAGGTTTCTGTTTGTAAAACTGACTTCAGAGTGTTACAGGACTGTGTACTGAGATTACACATAGCAAGTCTGCAAAAGATGAGTAAACGAAACATATAGCAGAGTGAATAAAAATTTTCAATTATTGGATATATGTTTCCAAAGCAAAATATAGTAAAATTTTGGAATTCTAACCCAAATATTTGTAGTTTACAGTTTGAACTCTTCAGCCCAGCAGAAAGCTTCTCCAATCCCAAATCTTTCAGGTCACTGTTACTGAGGTCCAGCTCTCTCAGGAAGGAGTTTTCGGTTTGTAGAGCTGAACTCAAAGTTTCAAGGGACTGTTCAGTGAGATTACAGCCAGCAAATCTAAAGGTTGGGGAAAGAAAATTAATAATATAAATGAAGACTCTCAAACTGTGTTTGCTGTTTTTGAGATTTATTAATTTAATGTTGAAATGTTGAAATTTCAGTGTTTTATATTATCTTTAAATTTTGTACTACACTGGTTTGCTTTTGAAAAACACTCAATTCTATTGCATTCTCTCGCACTTTCTTAATTAATAGTCATTAATTGTTCACATTTATTTCATTCCAATGTGTGAAAAAAAGAGAATTCGGTGATATCCAAATCTTTTAACCCATACATTTAATTGTAAAGAGTACAATGACGATATGTTAAATGTTGAAATTGAGAAATGTTAGTGATTTATGAATTTTGATTTCAGCAACATAAAAAAGTTCAGTATTGTGTTCATCAGTTCTTCCTCTAACAGTAAAACCCTTGGAACCTTTGGAACCTTTTTTATCTCAGATTTTAGCTGCTCACTGTTCTGGGTCTCTTTTGTTTCATTTCATAATACACAAAATGTGGGTTTCAGGACTGGACTGCAACAAGCATTAATGGTGCCTTCACAGATATGTAAGCCACCCATGCCATATGCACTAATGCGCCCCATACCATCACAGATATTGGCTTTTGAACTGTGTGCTAATAAAAAAACAATAACAAACTAGTTAATTACTAGTTAATTAATATTTTCAATTTAAATGATTTGCCCATAATTGCATTCTGTTTTTCATTTACATTTCCCACAGTGTCTGTTACGAGGGGACAGGTTGCAACTGCAAGTCTTTAATGAACCAAAAATAAAACAAAAACAAAGAGACTAAACAACTGAACAGGGCTACAAAACAACAGACACGGGGTATAAAACAACTAGGGCAGACGAGAGACACCTGGGAAGGGGCGGAACTAGAAACAAGGGACCTGACTAGAGAGACAGGAGGAGCACAGGACCAAAACAAACAGATCACATGAAACAGAGTGACAAACAGCACTTGGACATGACAGGACACGGCAGGGTGTGACAGTGTCCCACGTTATTTGGAAATGGGGTTTTTACAAAAACAAGATTTACAAATATGAAATAGCTATTTTTAGACTAAAATGGATTTTCATAACACAACTTAAAGCTTAGGGCGTAAAATTGTCTTTAAATAACACAATAAATGAACAAATACAGTAAACAGTACCTTCTATTTTAAATAAGTCCCCCACGTTTTATTCCCCAATAGAGTTAAAACCACATTCAGTATACAATGAGGACATATATTAACTCATGGATTCCCAGTCATAGAGACGTAACCTTGTTGAACAACATGCCATAGAGAAATAGTGTGGAAGGACATTTTGGAAGTTGGTGAGTCTGTGTGTGTATATTTTACATAATCTCTAGCAGAAACTCTCAGGTATGCAAATCAAAATGGGTATGTACCATACAAATGTGTTTTGTGTACTATATTGTGGCGTTGGAAAATACGCAGTGGAGGCGGTAGGAAACATTTTAGCTCTTTTTATTGGAAGAGACGAATCGCTTCCCAAGAGGGTGGAGCTAAAGAAAAGAACAAGACCCTTCAGGTTTGGTGAATGGCCGCAACGCGGCCAGGTCATTAATAGCACAAGCAATCTCGTACACGGTATATATTCAACACACACACATATCACCCGCTTAAGCTACCCAACAACACCTGATCACACCTACAACACATACATCACAAAATGAACCGGCAACGGCCAATACAACATGTTACAAGTCCCGCAGCGAACCCAAAACCGCTGCATGCAAATCCCGCCCCTCTCATTGGCCGTCCCCTACCTAGCACATACCGACGCCACGCCTCAGCGCGGACAGCTCGCTTGAACTGGCCGTTCGCTACAATATATACATTTTAATGTAGCTAATGTAGCTGTTTATTAAACAATATACAGCAATATTTACTATTTTCAATATATACGTTATAAATACACAATACACAGTGCTTTTAGCCACTTTAGACCCCAGACTTATTATCTATGAACAAAATATTAAATCTCACAGTATTAATATAAGCTTAATAATCTTTTATGTTAAACTCTCACCGAGCTTTTTTGCACTTGGTGATGGCTGGGATGAGTTTTCTATATCCCTTTTCCGATGTGTTGAATTTATTCAGGTCCAGTTCTTTCTTCACATTCTCTGACTGGAGACGTGTGTAGGCTATGACTGAGCATTGTATAGGAGAAAGTTCGTTTTTTAAGAATTTTTCTGAAATTAGAGAAAGACAATGGAAAGCTTTCAGAACCTCCACGATCATCCAGTGACTGCAATTGGTCGAACACATTACAGGTGTTGATTTGAACAGAATGTCAATGCTAGAAGCTTATATTGTTAGAAAGTTTCAAAAATACTAATTAGCCATGTCGATGATTCATGTCTTTCCTACTATAGTAAATGACAGATATACAACATATGGCCAAGTATGTGGACCCCTACACATGGCATATAATGTATTTGAGCTTGTTAGACATCCTATTCTATATATGTGAGAGAGGGATATCTGGTAGGGCTGAAATTTCACAAACTGATTTATGGCAAAAGTGGCATCTAATGACAGTGTCATGTTTAAGGTCACTGCGTTGTCACTGAGGTGTCAGTGTTTGTATTTAGATTGCAAGGCTATGTGCTTAATTTCATCTAACTGTTAGAAAAAGATGTGGCTGAAACATCTGAACTTAATAATAAAAAGGCCTGTCCAGATACCTTTGTCTATGAGTGCATCTATTATTTTAATTCTTGTTAATTTTTTTGATGTTTTATATAAAAAGAATTCTAGGAAAGTAAAAATGACTGTAAAAATCACTCTGTCCTGCGTGTCTTCAGCATTCCCACCCTTATGATCCCGTTGTCTGCCTGTGTCTCATGTAGTAAATAATAAGAGTTAAATAAGTATTAATGTGTAATTAGCATTAATAGCTAATATGATTTTAAGAAATTAATCACATTTAATAGTGAACAGGGTTCTTTCTGTACTCTTCAGTTTCCATTTCTTTCAACAGTACACAACATTATTTCTGCATGTGCATACCATTTAAATGCAAAAAAGTTTTATGTAAATAACTTAGTCCTGGAAATAATTAATAGAAATTACCTTTTAAGATGTAAGCTGTAAAGGCAGAAAACATTATGGCAAACACTGAAATGCAGATGATGGCAATCTTCCAAGCATGAAAACCTTTTCCTGAAACACAAACCAGACAATAATATGTAATATATTAGGCATAGTTCAAAATGTATAAATATGAATTACTATGTGCAACAAATATTATAAAAACAAGAGTTATAGAACTATGTAGAGTATGCTTAAAACTGTCTAACAGTCTCACTAAATGCTTAGCATGCTGACATCATTTCAAAGTGTTTATACAGTATAGAATGTCACCAATCAAAAGAAAAAAATGTATACTTCAAACTTACATTTTAAATATTCAGGTCTGATTCAGCCAATCAAATCTGAGCAGCTGTTAGCAGACCGCTAACAGGTTTTTTACCTTTGCTAGGTAGGTATAAAATAGCAGCTACTTGTTAAACATTGAAAGTATAATGTTTTATTGTGAGTACCTATTAGGTCCTTTAATTAATGAGTGTGAACCCATTTACTGTTTATCAGAATATAAAATACAGCTATATCGCGATATTAAAGAGAAACTGTGTGACACAGAAAATCTGGTTTAATATAGCTCAGAAACTATAGTTCAGTCAGCTCAAATTCTTTTTTTCACTTTCTGTTTTATTAATCTTACTCTCTTAATATGTGCAGTGTAGTAGTATGATGACAGTTTTGTTAGTGTTGTGTAAGACTATAGAATAGGCTTATGCGATGATCTCCCTTAACTCATTTATTTTACCGTGCAGGTCATTAACCTTGGCTTAGACAGGCTTGCATGCAGCTATAACATCTCACCTCACCTCCATCTCACCTACTGCTATTACATCAGATACTTTTGTCTGATGTACAAAAAAAAGAAACTAACTTACACAAGTAGTTTTTAATTAAACTACACATGTACTCTTAATTGGGTATATTCATTTATCAGTAATTTTGTTGTACTCAAGTATATTATCACTACAGTAACAGGACTTTTATTTAAGTAAGGATTTTGAGTACTCTTTTCACCACTGGAGACTTGTTATTTCACCATAGTTATTACTTAAAGATGTTGAAAAATGTTGTGCAGACTATAACTACTTGGAAAGGAACATAAAGTAGTTACTAATAGAATTAATTCAGGAAGAGGAAGAATGTTTATATTGTGATGGCTATGTTCCAGACAAGACTTCACAATGGAGGAAACATTTAATGATTTACCAATAGGTTAATGAAGAGATAGCTAACTGCCCATAAAGTAGTATAAGTTAATAAGTAAATAAGTAGGAACAACTATCAGTTTAACAATACTAAGTACTTTACCTGTTACCAAAAAATAATTTAATGTCTAATGAACAGCTACATATTATACCAACAGAGTGAAACTGATGACATAACTAATAATTAATTTAGGACCAATACTAAAGTGTTAAATTTATGTATTTGTTGCAGGTTAATAAATTATAAGTCATGTCATAAGTCAGGCACTCAAACTGTGTTACCTTTAACCTCAACATAAACCATTACGTCATCAGCCCAGGTGCCATACTCAATATAACATTGGTAAACTCCCTCATCAGAAGGTTGGAGAGCTGAGAGTTTAAGTGAGGTGTTTCCTTTTTTAAGTTCTTCCTTAAATAGGGCTGTTCTTCCTCTGTAAGACTCCATCTGCTTCTGATTCCTGTCTTGATAGCCTTTATACAGATGCACTTGTGTGTCTTTCAGCTCCAGTCTGATCCACTCCACCATCATATCCTCAGCACTGACGCTGGGTGTAATAGAACAAGGCAGAACCAGATCTTCACCAGCTTCAGCAACAAGAGGAGCAGCTGGACCAACTACTTTTAGAAGTCCTGAAAATAAAAAATAAAATCATAAATCAATGAAAGTGATGCATTCATTGTTCCTAATCTTTTGTAAGTGTAGTTATAATCATTGTACAACCTCCTTAGTCTTATTCGCTTCTGCATATCTTTTTAACTTTCTGGACACACATCACTGGACAATTAAACAGGATCAGTAGAGCATGCTGATCACTTTATTTAATTGTTTTTAAATCAATACTGGCTGATGTCATCTTACATGTGAATTATTGGTATTCTTATAGGCCCTCTACAGACTTAATCGATTTTATTTAGACAATAATCTATTTTATATGGTGGATAAATTTATAGTGTTAATTGTATGCATTTTCTAATCTTTCTATGACCTTCTGTTAACCTCTGGGAGTAGTTGACCCACAACAGAGCCATGAGATATCTTATATTACATGTTAAATAATATTATATACAGATACAATGTTATATATTTTACTCTCCCTGAGCAAAACAGCTGAACCCTCTGGTTCTTCTGCACCTATACTACAAAATTGATCCATTCTTCTATTGGTTTTCAATAACCCATAATAAAAACAGCATCAATAATAACAAAGAACAATTGAAATTATTATTACTCACCTTCGACTTCAACATGAACAGTGACATCATCAAACCAGGACTCTGATTTAATAGTGCACTGATAAACACCTTGATCAGAAGGTTGGACTGCTGAGAGTTTCAGTGAGGCATTTCCTTTCTGCAGTTCTTCTTTAAACAGAGCTGTCCTTCCTCTGTAAGACCGAATCTGCTTATCATTTGTGTCTTTATGATCTTTATACAGATGCACTAACGTATCACTTCCACTCAGATCTGTTCTGATCCACTCCACCATCATATTCACAGCACTGATGTTCGGCTGGAGAGAACAGGGCAGAACCAGCTCTACACCAGCTTCAACAACAAGAGAAGCAGCTGGACCAACAACCTTAAAGTTCTCTGTAATCAAATATAAACATAACATATAATAAAAATGTAATAATAAAAACTTTAAGTACACATAGCCATGTATATGTGAATTTTTACACACCTTCATGTTAGTTTGTAAAGTGTTAATGTGCTCTAGTACAGTAATTTTTGTTTTTATTTGAATAATTAATCTGAATTCATTATACATCGAATAATTAATTTTTATAATTCATCTCAGCCAATGAACCTGAAGTTGTCTACTCCTGTGGTTGGACTATAGGACAGCATCGTTGACCACCTAAACCCCTAAAATACAATACACTATAACTGTTTTACAGATTGAATTGATGTATATATTGCATCAAAGAATAGGTTTGTTTTTGTTTTCATATTTTTCATCTATCTTTAAATCATACAAATTCTATAGACAAGTTAGCAACACTATTAATAATTCACTGACTCTTATGATCTTTAACTGCATTAATGAACATAATACATGTAGCATTTCTCTCTCATGCTTTCATGCACAACTTTTTACATGATTACCTGATGTGGTCTCCATAAAACCAGAGAAAATCAGTAGCATTACACAGAGAAACATCATCCCTAAAAGACAGTTTAAAGATTAAAGCAAAAATAGATCAACCATTTAAATAAACACCTGAAGCAACATAAAGATCATTCCATACCCACTCACATAGATCAAGTTGGTTATAATTTCAAATATTTAAAATTTGGCATTTTTACAAACAGTAAAATAACACTTCATTATAATTATATAATCATTTTTGAAACATTTATTAAATATATTAATCAAAGTGTATAATATAAACATTGATATTTAGTGTATGGATCTTGCCTTAACATTATTTTGACGTAAAGTGCTGACATAACATCAGTTGTTAACGTGCATAACGTGAGGTAATACATTGATAATGGCTAACTATTGTTAATTAATCAAGTAACAACTGCATTACTGATTGCAGGCATTCATTTACACTTTAATCAGCAGTTTAATCGACAAAACCTTATACAAATTTAGTAATATTTAATGAATGTTAATAATTAATTACTAAGACATGGTTGGTTTTTAACTTTTTATCAGGTATATCACTGAACCAAACCCTTATTTATTGATGGATGTTTTCTGATTAATTTCCTTTGATAAAATATCTGTTTATATAATAATGGTTTATATTTACAATTTCTAAATGTTTGGTGACTTCCTGAAAATGTTACTATTACACTCACACATATGCATGATAAAAGTGAAAGTTAAAGTTTCCCTAAAAATTTGTAGGTAGGGAAAATAATTTCAGCATGGTCCCATATCCAGGCCTGACTGAAATGAGAATGGTATGCATAATTTCTTTTAGCATTAGACACAGAAGCATATACAGCAATTCAGTTCAATTCATATACATCAGAATGTAACATTGCGAAGCTTTGTCAAACCCAGTTTGCAATTCTGAGCGTTTCTCTTTTGCCTTTTTTGTTGCTCTTTCTGGTTTCGACTTTCCTTTGTCTTTGACTCTCGCTCTTTCAATTCTCCCTTAGTTCTGTCTGCCTGATTCTTATCCTCGCTGGTTTTTGCTGATCCTTCTGTGCTCCTGACTATTATCTCAGATTTCTCCTCTGATTCTGTTTGCTAGCTTCTTTGATTTCCTGGTTTCTAACCTTTGCTTTTCTCTCGACCTATGACCTGGCATTGCCCTGTTGTTATACATGTTTAGCTACCAGATTGCTCAATAAAACTCCCCTGACTTTTAGCTTTGTGTGGGTTGTGCCAATTTTTTGTTCCTGACAGATTTTGATGTAATTGGAGCAAATGTTTGTGACATATTTAGTGAAGTATCTTAAATAAACTGCAGTTTTTCTTGACTATTGTGATTAAAGAGAGAGGGGAGGGGGAGGGCTTTTCAGTGCAGTATGGTGCATTGGTTTACTTGAGTAGCTTTTATTTGAATAAAATCACTTATAATTTGCTTTTTAAAATTTTATAAACAAAATAAAAATAATTGTACTTTTCAGCTCAAGAAACTAATTAGTCAAAAGGCTACATTGATAACTAACAAAATGTGTTCTGATCATCATCTAAGTCCTAGACAAACACAATCCAATGAAACTTATAACATACCCTGTTGTAATTATATGTCTTTTTTTGAGCAATGGTTCAATTTGTCTTGCAATTCCACAGGTTTTCCCATAAATTCAGTGATTGTGTTGCACTCAAATTCTCACACAAATTATCACACACTACAATAAAAAATTGTTACTGTAATTTCAGACTATTTTTAGATCACCAGACCACTAGCAGACCACACTGTAATCAGTTTGACAGCTTTCTTTCTTATGTGATAAGGTTCTTCTAGTTTAGTTTAGTTTTTCTATATTCTTAAATTACAGTACTTCAAACAGTGTAGCAAAAAACAAAAATTCAGAATTCAGAAGAAAAGTAACTATGCAATAAAATGATTAATTAATTTATTAATTTTATTTATTAATATTTAATGTATTCATTTATTTAATTAGTACTTTTTAATGATTCCTAATCTCATCACATACATTAAGCATGAAAAGATCTATGAATATGCCAATCCAAAGTTCCTTTTCTACCATATTTTTTTTATCTGGCACCTCAAAAATCACTTTTTCTGGAAAAATATGAACTCTATAATGCATTTCATACAAAATCATTCTATATAACCAAAATAAGTCATGCAACAGTTAAAAGTTAAAACGTGCCCTATTCAAAACACATTCTAGATGGCTTGGTGACTTTAAACACATCAAAACTCGAAAAATATTTAGAGTCCTCTCAAACTGCAAAAATGTATATTTTCCAGCCGGATACGGAGTCACTAGCTTCCCTAAACTTTCACTAAAGTCAGCTCCAGGCTCTTAAATTGAAAAACAACAATAAACAAAGAACTTTTCTTATCTGTGCAGAACTGGAATGATAATACTGCACATTATAACATACCTACAGGATTTTTTTGTATAAGTAGCTTATATACTATTATTCGCTAATATTTCCAACAGTCATGATTATTTTATGACTGTAAACACTTCAAAACATGGATCTCTCTTAACCGGGTTTAATGTGTGTTTAGTATTTCAGGCTGTTTATGTAATTAACTATCATGTAGTACATTTTCACAGTTGTTTTTGGCTGAAACGGAAGAATGGGACAAACACAAAAATGAACATTCTAGAAAGATAGAACCTTAGAAAGAGGGAAAGTCTGTTTAAACACAAATAGTTCTTTTGGTTGTACATGTATGAATATTCCATCAGTGTACTCTGGTCTTAAAGTGAGATGGAACATGTTAATACACACTTTATGTCCTCAACCTCTCAAAAACAACCAGTGAAACACCCACACACAGACATAAACAGCTAACTCATAGATAGAACATAAGCAGCTAACTCAAAGATAGAACATAATACGCTAACTCATAGATAGAACATAAGGACCTAACTCATAGATGGAACATAAGCAGATAACTCATAAATAGAACATAAGGAGCTAACTCATAAATAGAACATAAGGAGCTAACTCATAGATAGAACATAAGGAGCTAACTCATAGATAGAACATAAGGAGCTAACTCATAGATAGAACATAAGCAGCTAACTCATAGATAGAACATAAGGAGCTAACTCATAGATAGAACATAAAGACCTAACTCATAGATAGAACATAAGGAGCTAAGTCATAGATAGAACATAAGGAGCTAACTCAAAGATACAACATAAGGAGCTAACTCATACATAGAACATAAGGAGCTAACTCATAGATAGAACATAAGGACCTAACTCATAGATAGAACATAAGCAGCTAACTCATAGATAGAACATAAGGAGCTAACTCATAGATAGAACATAAGCAGCTAACTCATAGATAGAACATAAGCAGCTAACTCATAGATACAACATGAGGAGCTAACTCATAAATAGAACATAAGGAGCTAACTCATAGATAGAACATAAGGAGCTAACTCATAAATAGAACATAAGGACCTAACTCAAAGATAGAAAATAAACAGCTAACTCATAGATAAAACATAAGGAGCTAACTCATAGATAGAACATAAGCAGCTAACTCATAGATATAAAACATAAGGAGCTAACTCATATATAGAACATAAGAAGCTAACTCATAGATAGAACATAAGGAGCTAACTCATAGATAGAACATAAGGACGTAACTCATAGATAGAACATAAGGACCTAACT
The DNA here is from genome assembly GCA_024036415.1 of Prochilodus magdalenae. Classification (NCBI taxonomy): domain Eukaryota; kingdom Metazoa; phylum Chordata; class Actinopteri; order Characiformes; family Prochilodontidae; genus Prochilodus; species Prochilodus magdalenae. The sequence continues at coordinate 22,974 of JAMWET010007617.1, read as the reverse complement.
CATAGATAGAACATAAGGAGCTAACTCATAGATAGAACATAGGGAGCTAACTCATAGACAGAACATAAGGAGCTAACTCATAGATAGAACATAAGGAGCTAACTCATAGATAGAACATAAGCAGCTAACTCATAGATAGAACATAAGGAACTAACTCATAGACAGAACATAAGGAGCTAACTCAAAGATAGAACATAAGGAGCTAATTCATAGATAGAACATAAGCAGCTAACTCATAGACAGAACATAAGGAGCTAACTCATAGATAGAACATAAGGAGCTAACTCATAAATAGAACATAAAGAGCTAACTCATAGATAGAACATAAGGAGCTAACTCATAGATAGAACATAAGGAGCTAACTCATAGATAGAACATAAGGAGCTAACTCATAGATTGAACATAAGCAGCTAACTCATAGATAGAACATAAGGAGCTAACTCATAGACAAAACATAAGGAGGTAACTCATAGATAGAACATAAGCAGCTAACTCATAGATAGAACATAAGGACCTAACTCATAGATAGAACATAAGGACCTAACTCATAGATAGAACATAAGGAGCTAACTCATAAATAGAACATAAGGAGCTAACTCATAGATAGAACATAAGGAGCTAACTCATAAATAGAACATAAGGACCTAACTCATAGATAGAACATAAGGAGCTAACTCATAGATAGAACATAAGGAGCTAACTCATAGATAGAACATAGGGAGCTAACTCATAGACAAAACATAAGGAGCTAACTCATAGATAGAACATAAGGAGCTAACTCATAGATAGAACATAAGCAGCTAATTCATAAATAGAACATAAGGAACTAACTCATAGACAGAACATAAGGAGCTAACTCAAAGATAGAACATAAGGAGCTAATTCATAGATAGAACATAAGCAGCTAACTCATAGACAGAACATAAGGAGCTAACTCATAGATAGAACATAAGCAGCTAACTCATAGATAGAACATAAGCAGAAAACTTATAGATAGAACATAAGCAGCTAACTCATTAATAGAACATAAGAAGCTAACTCATAATTAGAACATAAAGAGCTAACTCATAGATAGAACATAAGGAGTTAACTCATAGATAGAACATAAGGAGCTAACTCATAGATAGAACATAAGGAGCTAACTCATAGATTGAACATAAGGACCTAACTCATAAATAGAACATAAGCAGCTAAGTCATAGATAGAACATAAGGACATAACTCATAGATAGAACATAAGGAGCTAACTCATAGATAGAGCATAAGCAGATAACTCATAGATCGAACATAAGAAGCTAACTCATAGATTGAACATAAGGACCTAACTCATAGATAGAACATAAGGAGCTAACTCATAGATAGAACATAAGGAGCTAACTCATAAATAGAACATAAGCAGCTAAGTCATAGATAGAACATAAGGACATAACTCATAGATAGAACATAAGGAGCTAACTCATAGATAGAGCATAAGCAGATAACTCATAGATCGAACATAAGAAGCTAACTCATAGATAGAACATAAGGAGCTAACTCAAAGATAGAACATAAGGAGCTAACCCATAGATAGAACATAAAGAGCTAACTCATAAATAGAACATAAGCAGCTAAGTCATAGATAGAACATAAGGACATAACTCATAGATAGAACATGAGGACCTAACTCATAAATAGAACATAAGCAGCTAACTCATAAATAGAACATAAGGAGCTAACGCATAGATAGAACATAAGGAGGTAACTCATAGATAGAACATAAGGAGCTAACGCATAGATAGAACATAAGGAGGTAACTCATAGATAGAACATAAGGAGCTAACGCATAGATAGAACATAAGGAGGTAACTCATAGATAGAACATAAGGAGCTAGCTCATAGACAGAACATAAGGACCTAACTCATAGATAGAACACAAGGAGCTAACTCATAGATAGAACATAAGGAGCTAACTAATAAAAAGAACATAAGGAGCTAACTCATAGACAGAACATAAGGAGCTAACTCATAAATAGAACATAAGGAGCTAACTCATAGATAGAACATAAGGAGCTAACTCATAAATAGAACATAAGGAGCTAACTCATAGATAGAACATAAGCAGCTAAGTCATAGATAGAACATAAGGACATAACTCATAGATAGAACATGAGGACCTAACTCATAAATAGAACATAAGCAGCTAACGCATAGATCGAACATAAGGAGGTAACTCATAGATAGAACATAAGGAGCAAACTTATAGATAGAACATGAGGACCTAACTCATAGATAGAACATAAGGAGCTAACTCACAGATAGAACATAAGGAGCTAACTCATAGATAGAACATAGGCAGCTAACTCATAGACAAAACATAAGGAGCTAACTCATAGATAGAACATAAGGAGCTAACTCATAAATAGAACATAAGGAGCTAACTCATAGATAGAACATAAGGAGCTAACTCATAAATAGAACATAAGGAGCTAACTCATAGATAGAACATAAGCAGCTAACTCATAGATAGAACATGAGGAGCTAACTCATAGACAGAACATAAGGAGCTAACTCATAGATAGAACATAAGTAGCTAACTCATAGATTGAACATAAGGAGCTAACTCATAGATAGAACATAAGGAGCTAACTCATAGACAAAACATAAGGAGGTAACTCATAGATAGAACATAAGCAGCTAACTCATAGATAGAACATAAGGACCTAACTCATAGATAGAACATAAGGACCTAACTCATAGATAGAACATAAGGACATAACTCATAGATAGAACATGAGGACCTAACTCATAGACAAAACATAAGCAGCTAACTCATAGATAGAACATAAGGAGCTAACTCATAAATAGAACATAAGGAGCTAACTCATAGACAGAACATAAGGAGCTAACTCATAGATAGAACATAAGGACATAACTCATAGATAGAACATAAGGACCTAACTCATAGATAGAACATAAGGACATAACTCATAGATAGA
>JAMWET010007617.1:10000-15000 GCA_024036415.1 Prochilodus magdalenae | reverse complement strand
TGTGTGGTCAGTGGTTGGATATGCACTGCTGTGTGGTCAGTAGTTGGACCTGCAGTGCTGTGTGGTCAGTAGTTGGACCTGCAGTGCTGTGTGGTCAGTAGTTGGATATGCACTGCTGTGTGGTCAGTAGTTGGATCAGCAGTGCTGTGTGGTCAGTGGTTGGATATGCACTGCTGTGTGGTCAGTAGTTGGACCTGCAGTGCTGTGTGGTCAGTAGTTGGATATGCACTGCTGTGTGGTCAGTAGTTGGACCTGCAGTGCTGTGTGGTCAGTAGTTGGATATGCACTGCTGTGTGGTCAGTAGTTGGATATGCACTGCTGTGTGGTCAGTAGTTGGACCTGCAGTGCTGTGTGGTCAGTAGTTGGATATGCACTGCTGTGTGGTCAGTAGCTGGATATGCACTGCTGTGTGGTCAGTAGTTGGACCTGCAGTGCTGTGTGGTCAGTAGTTGGACCTGCAGTGCTGTGTGGTCAGTAGTTGGATATGCACTGCTGTGTGGTCAGTAGTTGGATCAGCAGTGCTGTGTGGTCAGTAGTTGGATCTGCAGTGCTGTGTGGTCAGTAGTTGGATATGCACTGCTGTGTGGTCAGTAGTTGAATATGCACTGCTGTGTGGTCAGTAGTTGGATCAGCAGTGCTGTGTGGTCAGTAGTTGAATCAGCAGTGCTGTGTGGTCAGTAGTTGAATCAGCAGTGCTGTGTGGTCAGTAGTTGAATCAGCAGTGCTGTGTGGTCAGTAGTTGGATATGCACTGCTGTGTGGTCAGTAGCTTGATTAACAGTGGTCTGCTGATCACCAACTGCGTTAAACATCTGACTTACAGCTGTTTAAATAATAAAAGTACAGAATAATATAAGCACAGATTGTCACAGCAGATCAGCATGTCTCTGTGATGAAGCTGTAACACAGCTAGTTACAGTTAGTTAAGTACATGTCTGACTTTAGAAGGACACACTTCAGGGGGAGCTCGTCATACGTATTTATCATTATTAGAATCATTCACAGAGAGCAGATCATCTGAGGATCATTCAGTATATTACTCAGGTAGTAATAGAATACATGCAGCAGAATTTCAGAATCAGGATATTAAAGAGTAAACAGAATTAGATCTTCTACTTAAATTACATTCAAATCACATGTGTGCAAGTTTACCACACATGTCACTGATACACATGTAACTTACATGTCACTAACTCTCTAGAGATCCAATGTCTGCAGGTATATATTGGCATCACATCTCCAGAACAGCGAAGTTGGTTTTACTCTAGTGTTAATGATTTATTTTGGTTTTTGAAAGATATGAATGAAATAACCTACACAGATCTTCCTTTCACACTGCAGGTTCCCTGATGAGGCTGATCCTCAACTCAGCTACACTCATCAAAACCAAACACTTTAAACAAACTACATGCCTAATAAAGAACAGAGTCCATACAGTGAACATTCCTACATTTATAAATAGGAGTTAATGTCCTACCTGTGTATCTCTGGACACTGTGTGGTGTTAAACAGGTGGTTTCAGCTCCTGAATGAATGTAATGTCGTCTGTTCTGCTGGTAAGAGTGGAGGATGAAGTTACAGTGGGTGGAGTTCACTGAACAGCCTCACTAAAACAGCTTCAGTCTAAATCTCAGTAATGCTGTGGGTAAGAAAACACTTAACAGGTGAGTTCACCTGCAGTCTCACTAAGACACCGAGACTACAGCCTTATCTTTATGACAAGCTAAAGTCCAGCAAGATGAGCTCAGCTGTAAAAGCTCTATAGTGAAAGTAGATCTCTGATCTCAGAAATCTGAACTGCAGGGGTCCAGATCACGTTCTCTCCAAGTTACACTTATTAAACCCTAATGTACATGTGTCATTATGAGCTCTGGATAAATTAAAGTACCATCAGGATCTATTATCAGATTATTTTAATCTCCAGTCTGTACATATATTATTAATTACACCACTGAACACTGAAATACAGGATTTCTCCTTTTATAATAATGTCAGGTTTTGTTTCAGTTTTGTTTTTACGGTCACTTTAAATTGTCATTTCAACTCGACTATTTTATCTATAAACAGCTCATTAGCTCTTACTTGGGTAATTAGTTTTTAATATTTTATTTTAAATTTAAAGTAAATGACCTCTACAGTACTAGAACCCTTGGTTCATTAGAACTCTCTTTATACTCCTGCTCAGTAGTAATGGGTTACCATGCTTTTCACTTTATGACACTGTTAAGATAATTATTAACTCATAATGAGGAACACAGTAACACCTTATTCATGGTACAACATAAAGACAGTACTTATTCATTTTCATATTCATTTATTTTTTATTTGCTAAAAAGTATAGGGGTGGGCTACGTATGTCTGCTATCCATTTCTCTGACTGATCATGTCGTTAAAAGGACTTCAACTCTTTAAACAACACTGGGACACATGCTCCTGCAGAAAGGAATGATGTTTCTAGTTCAGAACTGGGAGGTTAGAAAAGTGTTCTCCTACATTATGTGTGATTAACATAGCACATAATGGGCAATAGACTAACGGGCAAATTAGGGAAAATATGAAGATAAGTTTTCTGGTCAATTGATTAAAATAATATATATGGCTATTAGAAATAATCCAAAATTAATTGCTTAATTGCTTAATTGATGCTGGTCTGTGAGCAACTGTTATCATGTGCATATGGCTATTGAGTATAGAAGCACTTCAGCAGCAGAATTAAAATGAAAACTGTAATATCTAAATAATATCTAAATTAGAAAAGTGGTTGTATTTCTACTTAGAGCAGTGAGAGAGCAGAGAGAGAGAGAGCAGTGAGAGGGCAGAGAGAGAGCAGAGAGAGAAAGAAAGAGAGAGAGAGAGAGAGAGAGAGAGAAAGAGAGAGAGATAAAGGGATGAGTGCGGAGTGTGTAGTAGTGTGTTACCACTAGAGGGCAGCACTGGATAATGTAACAGACACTGAAATAAAACTGAAAGTAACTGTAAGCTGCAGATCTCAGTAGTGTCCATCTGCAGGTCCTCAGGCTCCCTGTCAGCTCCTAGTGCTTCTGCTGGAGCAAATGAACTTTCAGAACTACAGCAGTGTGTTCAGCTCTGATGATTGACGGGAATGAACAGTGGACTAAACACTCATACACTAACACTTTTGATTCTGTATATGATCTTTATGGCTTAACATCATCACAATATTTTATTTCATTATCACTTAGACTCAGTCATTAAACATGATTTAATAAATAACACAAGACAAGATTATGGTCTTACACTATAAATATAAAAATATAAATGTATCTATTATTATTAGTCTATGATAAGTGTATTGTTCAGCAGACAGTTGTCTAAATAAATGAATGATGTGAACAGTGATATCTCCTAGTATATTTTAATCACTGTAGAAATTCAGAATGTAATATTTAGTGATTTGCTGATACTGACTGATATACACTCTAACATGTAAATTAAAGAGTAGCACCACGTTTTTTCCACTTTGTGCTTGGGGTTAAAGGTCACTTAATGGATCTAAAACTGGTACATGGTAGTAGTATCGTATGTTAATATAGCAGATAGACTATAATAGCCTTTTCCAACAACATGTCCGCTTCACTCCTACACCAGTGGTGTCACCTGGACAGATATAACTACCAGTTCTCAATAGTTACATGCCTTACTGAAACATCAGTTTAACAGTCTTTATATAAATACTGTGGTTTCTGATAAATACATATTTGTCTTATTTTTTATCTTTACAGAGAGATCTACAGGTCAGTGTGTTTAGTGGACTGATCTGGTCAGAGACAGTCTGTAGTGACCTGACAGTGAGATTAGACTATACGGGGAACAGAGAATAAAGAGACCTTAGTTAGTACAGAGTCTAATCAATCAAACCGGTTTATATGGAAAGAGTGAGAGAATGAGGAAGTGTGAGTGAGTGAGTGAGGGTGTTTGAGAGAGAGAGAGAGAGAGAGAGAGAGAGAGAGAGAGAGAGAGAGGTGGAGGTGTTGTTGGTAGTAGTGATTCAGTCTTTGGCTCCAGTTCAGGTTCAAAGTGAAAGAGGAAAGTAACAACCGGTTTAACTGAAACGAGACGAGAGAGACGGACCATGAATTATGAGTTCCTGTCGAGAGAGAGAGAGGGAGAGGAGAGAGATGAGAGAGAGAGAGAGAGAGAGAGAGAGAGAGAGAGAGAGAGAGAGAGAGAGAGGTGCAGGCTTCATTGGTATCGGACCTGTTGGACAGCATGTTAACCTGAAAGGACCTTCAGCTGCACAGTCAGAGTCGTAAACGAGCTGCAGTACTACAGATTCACTGAACAGAATTCTGGGATTGATTATTCCAAGAAGGACACACACACGGATACACATGTAGAAAGTCTGCAGTCCAGTTTACCACTGACCACCAGCCTAACTGACCTCTGACCTCTCACTGGGGCTGTAAGATACTCCACACTGTCAGTATCAGTCTGAAATGACAGAGTCAGGATCCACACAGAGTCTGATGCAGTCTGATCTGTGGCTGCTTCTACCAGAACAACTGTTGTTCCATAAAGTTGTAATATTAAAACAGGTAAAAGGTCCAATAATGTCCCTCCATTGATCCGTACCACCCATCACAGAACATCTCTGAACACTTACACACGGTACTAAACCTCACCACAATAGTCTCAGTACTACACCCCTTCAGGAGCCGCACACAGCACCACACAACAGTGTGGGAACATTCTAAAGATGAAGAAAGAACAACACAGAACACAACAAGGAAAGTGCTGATACTATATTCCTATGTAGGACACTTCACCACCTGATCACCCGCACCTCCCCTCTCAGTTCAGTCTGAGAGTCTGTTCACATTAAAGTCTCAACACAACAAGCAGTAAACTTCAGTCATCATCCTCCACCCCATAAAGCTGAGAGCAGAGTTACCCTGTTTCTGAGCTCACAGTCTTCAGAGTCTTTCAGAGTCTTCAGTTAGAAAAAGTTCAGCTCCGTCTTCATCAGGAGATCCAGTCCTA
>JAMWET010007617.1:0-5000 GCA_024036415.1 Prochilodus magdalenae | reverse complement strand
AACACCCTCATTATCATCTCTCTCCTCTCTCTCAGATGTGCCACCTCTCTCTCTCTCACCCTCATCGATAGACAGCGGATCGTGTGGCGAAGGGCATACAGGACTACGACAGTCTCGACTTTCAGAGATAGACACCGTCACTTATACGCAGTCATCTCTCGGGTGAGACATATCACACATCTGTCCAACAAAATGACACCTCATATCTAGATTGCTCTCCACCTCGTACAGCTACCTGCTCTCTCCTCGGCATTATACCATCGTGCCTCTTCCTCCTATCGCTGCGTTGCACAGTCGTTTCTCTGCCTCTGCCAAGTGTATCCGTCGTGCACTCTTATTTTCATACCCTGCTTTCACACATGCTCTTCGTCTATCTCCGACCTCGTCTCTCTGCTCCCCCTCTCCCTGTGTTTACCAGTCATCCTCTTTCAACCTCTCCCTGATACCCAGTGCTCTCTCTCCTCTCTCTCCTGTATTACCCAGTGCTCTCTTCCCTCTCCCTGTCATCCCCAGAGTGCTCTCTCTCCACTCTCACCTGTATCCCCAGTGCTCTCCTCTCCCTCTCCCTGTAGCCCCAAGTGCTCTCTCATCCCTCGTCGCCTGGATCCCCAGTGCCTCTCTCTCCCTCTCGACTCTGTTACCCAGTGTCTCTTTCTCCCCTCTCCCATCCTGGTTACACGCCGGAGATAGTCCTCTTTCTATCAGTCCATCATCACCTCTCTCCTTTTACGTCTATCTTCTCCGTTAGCTCGGCATCGTCAATTCCGCATCTTCACCACTTGCCATCTCTCTCAGAATATGCTAGAGCTCTCCTCTACCAAACCCACCTCCCTGTTGCCCCGAGTGCTCTCTCTCCCTCTCCCTGTATCTCCAGTGCTCTCTCTCCCTCTCCCTGTTACCAGTCCTCTTTCTCCCTCTCCCTCTGTTACCAGTCCTCTCTCTCCCTCTCCCTCTCCCTGTATCCCCAGTGCTCTCTCCCCCTCTAACAGGTTACCTAGTCCTCTTTCTCTCTCCTCTCCCTCCTGTTAAACAGTCCGCTCTCGTCTCTTCTCTCTCTCACCTGTATTCTCATTGTCTCAGCCATCTCCCTCTCCCTGTATCCCCAGTGCTCTCTCTCCCTCTCCCTGTATCTCCAGTGCTCTCTCTCCCTCTCCCTGTATCCCCAGTGCTCTCTCTCCCTCTCCCTGTATCCCCAGTGCTCTCTCTCCCTCTCCCTGTATCTCCAGTGCTCTCTCCCTCTCCCTGTATCCCCAGTGCTCTCTCCCCCTCTCCCTGTGTTACCAGTCCTCTTTCTCTCTCTCCCTCTCCCTCTGTTACCAGTCCTCTCTCTCCCTCTCTGTCTAGTGTATAAAGGGTTTATTAATATTCAGGTCTGTAGCTCTGGAAATTCATGTCAGGCCACACCCTGTTCAGCATTACTGTTTAACCCCCCCCCCTTCTCTCTGTCTCTCTCTCTCTCTCTCTCTCTCTCTCTCTCTCTCTCTCTGTAGTAATGTTATACTGTACAGCTGTATTGGTGTATGTGGGTGAAATCTGTGGAGTGTTAGAGTTATAAAGTTCAGAGCTGGTTATTAATATTCAGGGCTGTAACTCCGGAAGTTCAGGTCAGGTCACACCCTGTTCAGCATTACTGTTTAATCCACCAGAAGAGTCGATACAATTAAACACACAGTCATCTTAACTAGTCCAAACATATTCTACATCATCCCTCATTAATATTCATACTGAACATTCATACTTAATAAACTCACTCTGTGGTAATCCAAGCAGTAAACAGATCCTCTTCTCTAAAGGCGCAAGCTTCCACGCACTTCACATCAGTTTTATATTTCTATTACTGCTGATCAGTATCCGCCCTCTAGTGGTGACCGTAGCGGAGTAAAACATTATACTACTCTCCTACCTTAGCCCTCAATCTCTCATCTCCTCCTCTCTCTACTCCTTCTCTCAACTCTCATCGGGTTCAGTCAACGTCTTCGTCTCTTCTCATCCTCTCTCGTCTCTCTCTCTCTCTCTACCTCCTCTCTCTCCTCGTCTAAACAGGTTTAAACTAATATATAAATATAAATCAAGAGCTGATATTCTTGTGATTCAGAAAGGATCAGAGTAGTAAAACTGCTGACTACAAGTAGATTGTAATATCATTACAGGGGTTTAGTTATGATACCCGTAGTACAACGCTCTCCTATCAGTGTGTTACAACCATCAAAGTCAGAATCACCCAAGGACTACCTGATAAATCCAGAGTTTAGGGATCCCTGGGAATAAACATGGAACAGTAAATGAGTTCTCCATCAGTCTTATATCACCCAGTTCAGCAGCTCAGAATACAAACACAGTCCAGTCATATTCTGCAGTTTCTCTACCACTGAAGGTCTGTTACATAAGTGGGTCAGTCAAATATCCACTATACAGGCAACCATGCTCACACATGTCATCAACCAGCATTCCTGCACCGTCTTGGGTATTGTGACCTCGGTGACCCCCTAATTATGCCGGTGATAAATACATGGTACTTATGGTACTGCGTCATTGTAAGGTGGACCTGAAAATCTGACTAAGAATCTTCAGCCTGGTGTTTCTGGGTGGTCTGCTGGAGGATAAGTAGAAGCAGAATGGATCTTTTCATCTTTTATTTACCATCCACAGTCCAATTCACTTCTTCTGTCCTTCAGTTCTTTTTCTCCTTTATAAATATAAACATTTGTAATATTAGTCTACAGTATAATAAAAGACTCTGTGGAATGAAATGTGTGTGAGGAGGTTACAGGAACTAGTTAGGATGGAGAGAAGGGGTTGTGATGGTGATGGAGAGGAGGAGTTGTGATGGTGATGGAGAGGAAGGGGTGTAGGGGCGTTTCGTTTTATGTTTGTTGGTGGTTTTTTTTTTTTTGTTTTTTCTTGGGCGATGGTGATGGAGAGGTAGGGGTGTGATGGTGCATGAGAGGAGAATCAGCTGTGCATGGAGATAAAGGAGATGGGTGGTTTGAAAAAATACGAGTGGATCCACTATGGAGGGTTGGCGGGAGGCTGGGGGTGGAGGCTGTGTTGTGGCATCTTGCTGAGAGAATCTACCATGGAGGGAGACAGGAGTGTAAATGCATGGGTTATCACCCCATACTAAGAGCTCAAGTCTGTCTGCAAAATTGCTTCTGAAAAAATGAAAAATAGCAGATAGCATTTTAACACTCAGTCAATAACAAATCACGTTGGTATTTTCTAAACCGTCTGTGAAAGTAGGCATAAGGAGCTCCCCTTGCTCCAGACCTAAACCAAGGTGCGTGGTGTAGTCTGGCATATAACAGGAGGGGTTCTGAATACGCTGCCCTGTCTGAGACGCTGTTTATGACAGTGTGGTGGAGAAAGATTGGGTCTAAAAACATCTTTTATTAGTAACTGATTAATGGTGGGGGATACATGCCAGCGTGTAGTGAGGTGAGCCCCAAAGGACCCCCCAACCGCCTTCAATATACATTCAGAAGAACTGTGTAGGTTCATGGTGGGTTTAGATAGTAGATGTGCTTGTTCTAGACATGGAGAACCTCGGTTCCCTTCCCCCACCACACCAGCACTGCAAAGACAGATCCTGCATGTTACTGAACCAGGTGTGGCAGGGGTAAGGGTTAAATCCTCTGCCCACCTTGGAGGTCTGTGGTTGGCTGGCACATCTCTTTAGTTAAAGGGTCCCCGGAGCCCCTGCCCTGATCACCCGGCCCTCCGCAGTTATTGGCTCTCCTCAGGTGGTGCAGGGAGAGGAACATGGACTTTGAACTCAGTGTTTTAGGATCTTGACTTTTTTATTCAGTTTAGATGAGTTTAATTATGAACGCCAAACACCGTCCAAAAATCACTAGAAAAAAAACGCATTTGATTTTGTAGAGTAAAAGTAAAACGATAAAGAGCTCCACCTACCGACTTACAGAGCCAATAGATTTAAACTCCTTCCACCCAATCCCTGACCGAGAGAGTTCAGACAGACTACACTGTAATTTGCGGTAAAGGGACTGGCAGCTGTGGTTGGCAAAATTATAGTTGAAAAAGTAAGGTTTCGATGTATAAGACTTACGGTAGCTTTTTGCTGTTAAGAAATAGCTGTTGTTAACGGTTAAGATTACTATAACAAAAAAAATGGTAATATACTGATAAATAACAGCTATCTAAATCTGTTGAGTAAACAATTTTAAAAACAGATATAGTTTGTATTGAGGCCAGAGAACTAGCGGCGCACGCCCTGCCGCTGAGCCACAGTCACAATAAAGTGTTACTGGAACTAAAGCCAGGGTTTGGCGGACAACAAAACCCAAAACACACAGGAGTTTAGGGACAGGAATCGCTATATTTCTGTACAAGGGGTAAGAGGAGAAAACCACAAAAAGCCAATAAGGGGACGAGCCCAGGAGAGCAAAGTCGAGGGGAAAAAGAAAGGCCGTATCAGCTGCGAGAGAAAAAACAAACAGGTGAGGAAGGGCGCAATCCCAGGTATGTGCATAAAAGAAATGGCAAAGCTTCGCCGAAGAATACCGTGGTGCTGTGAGGTTCATGTATATGACTCTGTGAACAGATACGCGCCGTCAATCAATAAAAAAAAACACAGAGCACACGCACCACACTCCGTGCCGGACTCGCGAGGCAGACCGAGGGATAAGGAGGAGTACGAGGGTGTGGGTATGACGGTCATTGGACAACTCGTAGCCCCCTGGAAGAGTGGAGGATCGGAGGAGCGGACTGGACGTGCAGTCATATGTGATAACATAACTTATCCCAGGTGTCGACAGATGATGGAGCACAGTTAAAAACGTATCTATATATATACTTACTTCACCATGGTAGGACAGGCAGCTGTCGTCCACTGATACGGTAGTATTAACAGCAGAGATGTGGTAAAAGAAACGGTACAGCACATAAGGGGTTACAGTTATATGGGGCATAGAATGTACAGTCACGCTACTGTTTGTACGGATAATGTAAACTTACAAAAGAATAAACAGAATAAAGAATTG
>JAMWET010007616.1:82500-127874 GCA_024036415.1 Prochilodus magdalenae | reverse complement strand
TTTGAGATTGAAAGCGTCCTTGGGTATAGAAGGTTAACCTATACTATACTATAGCACTATAGAAGTGTAACCTACTATTATTATTTAAATATTTATTACAAAGGCTATAAGACAGCCAAATCATGAACTTTAGGCAATATTAAAGCTCAGCAGCGCTAATAAGAAGAACCATATCCACCAATTCATTTCTTGATAGATTCAAGTCCTTGTTTCTGTCCAGTTCATAAACAATATCATTGATGAATTATGAAACAGCCAATTCCTGGGGTGGAATGGGGAAACTGTTGGCCTCAGAATGCTAAAGGTCTCCAATAGAGCCATGGTCCCATTGGCTGAAGCCTCTTGGTTGAAAAAGACACAGTAGATAAAGAAGAATGAGGTCCCATGCTGGGAGTTGAGATAGCAGGAAGATAATCTCCATCGCCACTATCAACTGTCCTGTGTTTGGAAGAAACCCAGAAATCCCAGGAGCAACCAGAGATGAGTGAACTGGATATGTGGTTTTTCAGGGCCACACTTGAAATAATGAGACGATGCTCCTTTTTGGTGCGTTTGATTTGGTCTAGGGCTTTGCTTCGATGTCATGTTTTGTCAGAGTTGAGATCAACAGATGATCAAGATAGCAGACAGAGATTGAAGAGGAATCGTCGTTGTGCCAAACCTGGAAGAAAGAAAGGAGTTCTCTGGAATATGCTATGCTATTTTTTCCAATCATATTCTCACAGATATCCAACATTTTCCACTCGTGCTTTTCTTCTCACCTAAGGAAGACATAAGTATGTCAGCATAGGAAAGTCTTCATTCCTATACCTCTCTCCTTATCCAAATCAGACGTTAAGCATGAGCGGTAAGCACAAGTGAAAATGGTTTGAATCATCAAGATCAGGTTGGTCAAGGGCTTTGATGAAAAATGACCAAAAATTTTCACTCCTGATTGCCAACTCTATACCCACAATAATTCAGACAAAGTTATTCTAATAAAACATAGTATATGAATAATACCGTTTTGGGACATTTTTTTTTTCATTTTTGTCAAATTGTCCACTACTCTGATGAAACATAATATCTTTGACTTCTTATGTTTTATAATCTGAGGGAATACTTTGGTAAACATTTAAGGCTATACACATTAAATGTTTAAGTGAACCTTATAAAGAAATTGCACATTGTTGACATGCCTGGTGTAGGCACAAGGTCAAGCTATTAGGATGGGAAATATCCAGCATGGTACAGAACCCCAAAAGTAGCAAGGTCATTTTTTTTTTAACTATATTCCCAATGGTCAACTCACAAGAGCAGAATTTTAATTTACAATCAAATACCTAAATTAGCAATCTAACTACGAGCAAGGATTAAAAAATAAATCTCAATAAAAAACAAGTGTAGGAACTAATATTTCATACAAAGGATTCTGCATAATCATTGTTTTATTGTATTTTGTCCTTATTAATTTAAAACCCAAGAAGATATTAGTTAACCTAAATATTTAGTACCTAACACCTGTTTGGAAATGATACAGAAAAGGCAGAAGGCACATTTTATGAACCCCTCCCTGGCAATATAATAAATAAATATTGGAGCTCTTTTGGCCTATTAGTTTCAAATTAATTTAATCTGTGCATATTTTTTTCAGCATACACCCGCAAATAAAGCTGTTACTTTTTTTCTGTTTTTCTGTTAAGAGGTCAGTTTATTTTTGTTTTAACAAAAAATGTTTAGAGGCTGTGTGTCCCTCATACTACTGCAAGAATCAATGAACTAACAGCGACCAGAAAACTCACAAAAAAGCCTGTGTAAGCCAGCAGTACAAAGTGAAACACAGCAAACATACATTTATCCAATACCTATCCTGCACCAAAATACAAAAACAAAATTCATAAGATACTATTTGTCCATCCATTAAAATTTCACCCCTATGATGAAAACCCTTCCACTAACTCCAAACTCACCTTTCACTACCATATCCATCAGGGAACTCACTCCGAGACACGCCGACCACAACCAGAGGTACAGCGTTATGCATCACAATCAGGCCATTTCCACAGACGCCCTGGCTTTGTTTTGAACCTGAGCTTGTTAGGTTCTTCATGCTGGAATAAGAGAACTGAGGCTAGGCTTCAATGAAACATCGCTAGCCAACCAAGAAGCAGGGGGCGAGAAAGTATAGGTAGTGACAGAACGGCCTTGCCATTACACAGCCGACACGGCCTGCTGGAGGAGAGAGAAGAGAGAGAGAGAGAAGATGTCTAGAGTAGAGGCAGATGAGAGTAGGAGAGAGAGAGAGAGTAGAGATTCAGGAAGATTCAGGGATTATGAAAGAGACAGAACACAGGTTACACAGAGCACAGAGCTCACAATTAATTAATGTTATGGAAAAATATTGAGAACTACTATTGTATTGCAAATGTTCTATCATAAAAAAAGAAAAAACATCTATCAGCATAGAACAGAAATATTTAAATGTGACGATTTTCTCTTTGTTATTCAGTGTGTACTGTCCTCTAGGTGGCCTATACAAACCTGTTTTTTGAGTTACAAAAAAAGCCCATTTGGTGTTTATCGTTGCACCAGCCATTTGATTCTGGAGCATCTCAGAGGGCTCATCAATTAGTCCCTACTGATCTATTAGGATGATTTGAGCCAAAACAATAGTGGGGGATTGTCAGAGATGAGAACAACAGACAACAAAATGGCAATATACCAAAAAACATGGAAAAACAGGCTGGTATGACAAACAAGTCCAAGCAAAGGATACTCGTTTTAAGAGAAAGAGTCCTGCCTGTTAAGCATTTTCAGCCAAGAAACTTGGATTGCTGCATTGACTGTCTATCCCCTTGTCACTGAATACTGATAAAAGCCTGATATTTTGATGGATGAACATTTATAGGTCTGAGGATGAAGGAGAGTTTTGCTATTCAAACAGGGCATACAGCAATAAATTGAGTTATATTCTGTTCTCTAACTGGATCTCAATGCTGCCTTTGATGCCACTGACCAAAAAATTCCTATTATTCCTATATACCTATTATGTCAAAATAAGATAAACGAATGTCTCTCAAAGCCATGGTCCGTGACTTGTGGCATCCCCCAGGGTTCAATTCTTGGGCCGCTCTTATTTAATGTATACCATGCTTCCTCTTGGTCTAATCCTACGTGGCTATAGGATATCTTACTACTAGCTATGGAGATGACGCTCATATCTACTTGGCCCTCTGCCTCAAACAAGTATATGGTTCCCTTGACTTACCTTGTAAATTGAAAAAGGCCTAAAAGATTTAAAAGAACTAGTAGGTAATTTTATCAGTGTCATGCCAAAGCATGATATCAAAGTCAGTATCTTTAAGCTGCCATTTGGTCCTTTTGTATGTCCAGAATCTATCAGACTGATGATACACACTGGAGAAAACTGAGGAGAGTTCTATCTAGGCAGAGAAGAGGGGAAAACACATCGCCCCCATTCCTTAAATTCTTACACTGAGTGCCAGTAGGTTACATTATTACAGGTAGTGTGGCTTCTCATAGTCTTGAAAGTAGCAAGCAAGCATGGAGAACGCAGACCATCTCTGTTTCACTCCACCTGCTGAGGACGTACATTGCGTAGGAATTTCTGTGAGTCAGCAGAAAAGAGAAGGTGGGCCAGCAAGCAGGTTTATACACAGGTTGATCTGAGCTATGTTGGTCACTCTTGGGTTTGTGGGTGACACAAAGGGCCAAAGGTCAACAGTGGCCAAGCTCAGGAACTACACCAGTCCCTACAAGCCACAGCTATGATGGCAATGATATCCAACACAGGATATCACTCTGAAAAAGACAGACCAGGAAACATCAGTTATATTTCCCTCAGGTGATATTGGTGAGCAAGGTAAAAACTAATCATCACATCTGGATGTGGAGGACAGTACATTTAGTAAATTGAAGGGATACTGGAACACACGACTTAGAGAAGAACTTTTTTGGTGCAACAACGTACAGTGTGTAGCGCAGATTCACTCACACTCACAATAAACTACTCTCTCTGGTTTAGCTCACAATGAAATCACTATCTTGTGTGAAAAATTCAGAACTACTGAGAAACTACAAATACTGCAATGAGAACAATCTATCGACATGGAACTGCAGTCTGTAAGCTGGCATTTGGATGTGTGTGACAGTGCCTTCTATCATAGAACTGGACAAACATGTAGATATTCAATTTTGCCTATAAATTTTACGATCTTTATTTGTAATTAATTTAATTTTTAATAAAAGCTAAACTTAATACATTTGAGGCAATCCTCAAGTACAAGTCAAGTTTTGGACTAAAGGAAATACTATTTGAAAATTTGTGTGCTTGAAAAATGAGCTTACAATTATATGGACTATCTATATAGAAACATATATATTTCAAAACAGAACATATAATTGATTCAATTCTGATACTGATATGTTCAATAAAACAATACATATGTGCTGGACATATATTTTAATTAATACATCAATAATACTGGCAAGACCCATACAGCCTGTGCAAATATTATATCTGAAAATGAATGTACTCTAAATGCTTACACTAGACAGCTGCCTTTACGTTTAGCTGTACTTAAAGTAAAAAAGAAAAGGATAGGCTGCATGATTATAATACAATAATGTGCAAGGCTAGACAACCCTCTGTTCAGGAATAACTTGAAGCAAGCAACTAGCACACAGCTGTGATCCAAAGCTGTTGGGCACTCTTTAATTGTAATGGTGAAAAATTATATATTAATATGTTAAAATATATATATATTAACCCGCACCCATTCTCATTTCTTATTGTACGAGTATGATGGTAAAATGTACTTGGAACGATGTGGACATATCTACAAAAAATATTATCTTATAAGTGAGCCAAAATGAACCCGTTTATAGGTATTTATAGGTGTAGTTTTTGTTTTTTTCTGCCAAAAACTCAGTGACACTCTGTTTTTATTCTCCTACAAACCACTGCAACAAATGCTTCACTGTGCACACTTACATGTATAGAATATTGTAAAAACATAACCACACCTTTTACACATACAGCTATACCGAAAAAAGCTTAGGCACCTCTGGCCAGATGACATATTTGTTGGTTTTTGAGTGGAAAGTTTAACATGTCCTCCTTAGTAAAGGATTAAAACAAAAAAAAGTCTACACATTTTTTTAATGCCCAGCTACTTTACATTAGGAAAGCAAGTTTAATAAAACAATAGAATAGATATGGTAATATTGGTATAAGTGCAAATGTTTGATCATTCTATTAAGCCAATATCTCTAATGTCACCCACTTTGGCACGTGATACAGCTTTTAAATACCTCTTGCAGCCAGCTGCAGTCTTTTATTCTCTTTTTGTCACTTTTTATTTCCCTGCTGTTTTTTCCTGCATAGTGCGGCGTACTTGTTTGATATTCTTGTGCGGCTGTATGAGAAAACTAGGCATGAAATTTAAACAGGCCAATATGGGTCACATTTATCCTCCTGAGACCCCCAGCGTCCTCATAACGAGGACAATACATTTCTGCTTCTCTGCACCATGATACTTTTTTTAAAACGTTGACTCTTTGGCCCCCATATGAGGACATTGTATTTTGTACAAAAGGACAACATTTGGGTTTTTATACTTGGTAGGTCCTACGGTAATTACAAATGGAGGAAGAGGAATTTCAAATTGCCACACCAGCCAAGCAAGTCCGGGTCTCAGGAGGTTAAGTTCAAATTTTCAAAAAAAAAACAGTTTGGGTGGTAGCAGTGTTCTAGCCAAATGACCGGTAGGGTCCCGTCCCATTCCCCAGCATTCTACATAATTAAACTACAGGTGTTTTTTTTTCTTTCAAATGTGTCTGCGTAACTTTCAATTCATCTTACTGTGGGTGGGTTGGTCTGCATGATGAGGGCAAAGGTTGACAGATGATTACAGGAGCAAAACAGTGTGGATCTGCTGTTGGTCTGAAGGAGGCAACAGCCATCTACCACCCATTTATCATCTTTCCAGTACACACAGGATAGTATACCATTGGGCTCCAGCTCCGTACCAAACAAAATAGAAATGATCATGTAATTGAGGAGAACTGTGTGTTTAAATCATGAAATGTTTTAGTGGCTGTTAAGTCAAAGCATCAATACTTGTTAAACTGACTTGACAGCAATATTATAAGAATATTTATTCATATCAGGGACGGAGAACATGCGGAACTGGGTTCAATATGCACAGAGCTAAAAGTCAAAGGAGGTTCAACACCCATAATCTCCAGTTCCTCAAATGGCACTACTTCAAAAACAACAGAAGCCTTATATAAACCATGTGCAGAAGCGTTAGCTGTCGTCGACTTCTCTGGGCTTGAATGCATCTGGGGTGGACCATCACACGGTGGAAAAATGTACTGTGTTAGGTCGAATCAGTATTACAGAGCTTTTCTGAAAGAAATGGACACTGCGCACTCCCGACCAAGGACAAAAACGACCACCTATACTGTAATTACCAGCAAAAGCCTGGCTTCATTGTGGTATGGGGTTGTGTCCGCAGCTTTGGCAATGGTCATTTCAACTTCTGTAGTGCAGAATCTCAAAAGTCATTGAGATCCTAAAGCAAGTTTAATTGGAGATTGAGCAAACTTACTGCAGTGTGTTTTAGAGTGAAGTTGACTGGTGTGGGGAGTGTTTGGTTGGCAGTTCTGGGCAGAGTGGCGGATATCACAGTGGACATCATGGTATTCACTGTGTTGTTAGTTCGGTTAAACAGGCTGGGTTTCAGCACACTCGACAAGTTAGTGTAGCTCATGAAGGCCACCGCTGCTGAGTCTAAAGCACAAACAAACAAGAAATACCAATGACACTTTTTCTGGAGGGTGTCTACATAACACATTCATCACATCTTACATAAACACAGTCCTGCGTGTATAAACCCATATTCATGAAGTGTATAAGTTTTACATGATGCTGATATGAAGAACAATGTTATTTAAAGTAATGAAATGTCTCTGGATATGCAAAATAAAACATAATAAATAAAGAATGAAGACTTTTATTTTGAAAGACTATAAATAAAAATAAAAAGTAATACTGCAATTACTTAGTACTTTATATTGATACTTCTACTACTAGCATTCATCTCTTGAACAGTAGACCAGTTGCCAGTAGACCAGTGCAAACATTGAATTACTGCTACAATACCGTTGTTGTTCTTTGCAACCTGGATGAGGTCAATATCCATCAGAGCATTGTTTATGCTGAGTTGAGGGTTTTTCTTCAAGGATACTGTTGTTCCAGCTGCCACACATGAAGAACAAAGTTAAAATGCATTTAAAAACACACTGCAAAATCAAATAAAGAGGATTTCATTCAGATGGTTCTTAACAATAAGTGGACATATAAAAAATAAACATTTGTTGAAATTAAGGATTATATGTCCTAACACTTTTGATGCAGTGGTGGAAATCGAGTAAATGGATAATCTTTAATTATATGAACTTAAAAAAAACCCACATAGTGATAATTATATTAATGAACTCTGTCTTTTTCAGAAACATGCACACAGAGTACATGTATACCACCACACAGTGCTAAAAATTGACATGCCTCATAAAACTTTTATAGATACAGTATTTGAAAATGAAATAAATGTAATACAAATGATTCCACTGCATTATACTGACAGCTGCTTTTAAATTTACTTCTGTTGAATGTATTTCCAATTCTTATGACAAGAGTCTAAAACAAGTTTTTACTACAGTTTGAGTTTTTATAGCACTGCATTGCATTAAAGACCAAACCCAAAATCCTAGACAATCAGTTTTATAATATTAAAAAGTGAATTGAGTTTTGCTGCTATTTTCAAAGTAAAATCTTTGACAGCCAGTGATTCAAAACTGTGCTCAAGTTTAACCTTATCTTTCTAAGTTCCTTACATTTCTAGTAGCCTCGTTCACATATTGTTCAGTTACATATTCTTTTATCTAAACCATCAACAGAGATAAATCAGTAGTTGTTCTGATTGACCAGTGTAGGTACCAGTGACATTTATCAAACTTTATAACACCTAATTAACAAACTAAACATTTTGATGCTATAGAACAAGTGTACATAACTTCTGCAGTAAGCTTTTTAAGCAAATCTTAAATCAACTATTAATTTGTTACTTTACATTTGATTAACCTAAAAGAGCAAAAAATGAATTAGTAACTGTGGCATGTCCTAGGTCTAAATCCAAAGTCCTAAACCCAAAGGTTTATCAAATATTGGTCATTATTTATTAATTATTATAAGCAAAATATATTTTTGTGTTAACATTTGTTTCTAAACTGCTTCTCTTCTATTGTTAGAATTTTACAAGATTAATCATTTTTAATAAATAGTAAAAATTGATTTACTGTTGTGATTTTTAATGCAGCCTATTACTTGAATTCATCTCTTAGACTGACCCTGGATTGAATTAAGTTGGAGGTTTATTTGTCATTTACACATGTCAGAACATTTATGCACTGACATGCTTGAGGTGAGGCTCAGGTTAATTAAATAGCCCCAACTCTGTCAGCAGACAAATGCAAACTTTCAAACATTGCCACAATACCATTGCTATTTACTGGAACCTTGATGGAATCCATCTTGGCATATTTTAGCCTGGGCTCACGGATTTCTTTTGGTCCAACTGCAAAGACTTGAAGATCTGAGAAACATAAAGTTGGAAAGCAATTACTAATACACTCCAGCACCAGTGTTTTGGATGTAAAATCAAATTAAGACTATTGCTTTCTGTGTTTTCTACACAATAAGCAGAACTTTTTGGAATAAGTGGAAACTATTTGAAAATTGTTTAGTTCATGAACTTAAAACTATATGACTATCTAATAAAGTCTATATCTGAAACAGAGCTTTCCACTGTATTTTGAGTTTTTTCATAGGTTTACATAAAAGCTAAATGCGCAAAAACTCATGAATGTGTTACAATTTAAAAGAAATATTATACTTTTACTGCTATTTTGAAGTAAAATATTTAATGCACCAAGCAAACAGAACCATATACAGTTATACTGTATGCACATTTACCTAAGCCATCGACAGAGATGTTGAGAGTTGAGTGATTTTGTTGACGGTTCACAAGGGTGGAGACCAATATCTCAGCTTTGTTTAGAACTTCATTTCCAAAACTTACATTCTGATCTGAATTTGTTTGTATCTGCAGAGTTTGCACCTCAAGTGCCTTTTTTATAAGCTGATAACCAGAAAGAGAGATGTACATAAATTAATATGTATAAATTAATGTACTTAGTAAACACTCCAGTGAGTGTTCTTATTTCAAATATGTCTTTGCTTGTTTTCCTTTATTACAGTACTTACGTCTTGTGGAAGCATGGGATTATTACTGTTTTCGATTTGGTTGATCAGTTTGTCTGCACAGGACAGTGTGAAATTTTCCTAGAGCAAAAAGAATGGCTACAGTTGATCATTATCGGTCCTCACTATTCTACAGATATCAAATATCATAATTATGGTAACACTAACAAGAAGTAATGCATTAGTTAACATGAAGTAACACATCACATTAGAATGCATTTACAATGGTTAACTATGGTAAGTAAACAAGTAAGAACTGTGTGTAGTTTTATAGTTAGTTACGTATTTACTTTTACTTATGATGACTTAAACATTGTAACCAGTAAATGTATTACTTTGTGTTAACTGCATTACATTATACCTCACGTGTTATTAACTAGTAACACACCTTGCATTCTGCAGGCACAGTGAAATTCTGATCTAAAAAAAAATTTAATAAATAAGATAAAGTATGTTAAATTAAGAATTACGTATAATGTCTATGTGTAGAGTTAATCTTAAAAAGAGAAATGAGCAGTACCTGCACAGTAAGCTGCATAGTAGAAGGATGGCCTGACAAACTCATAGATGTAGTAGTTTCCTGGACATGCTCTGACTCGAATTGGGGTGGAACTGTAGTAACAGCAGCCACTTTTTGATCTCCCACAGACTCCACGAGTGACTATGCCATCCTGTATCTGAGGGTGAGATCCATTCAGCCACAGAGGGATATTAGTACCACATCTGGATTCATCAACACAGCTCTCTGGCATAAGAACACTCTTCCTGTTAAATAGCAGCCGGTACCAGCCAGTCCAGTTAGTGTCTCGGTCAGAGTGGTACCCTCCAGTTTCATTAGCACCTCTCCAGGGTTCATCCAGAGACACGTAGTTGTTGCAGGGATCATCCAAAGTAGTTGTAACTAAAACCAATAAAATGTGCATCAACAGTGAGGAAATTTACATTACAGCACAACTGATATGAGAACATGCAAGAATATCAACTTAACAAACTGGTTGCCAAGTTTGCTTATTTATTTATTTATTTATTTTTAAACTTCAATTTTTTTTTAATTTGAAGTTTGTCAGTGGAGTCCTCACTATAATAAGCTCACTGAACAAAAAAAGAAGTCCCTGTAACTGAAGTGTACCTTGTATGTAATACCTCCAATACCATGAATAACAGATGTGAATGGATTTGGCATGTACTGAACAAGTTACTGGATGTAGACCACATCAATGTTCAGACATTCTTATATCAAAAAATGTGCATTTGGACCAGATTTGGTGGACGCCGTCCCTGGCACAATCCCGAGGAGAATTCCCAGTAGACTGGGATTTTAGCCACTGCTGGTAGACCCTAATGACCGTACGCTTCCACACACCTGCAGATTCAGCTACTTCCTTCACACTATGGTCTTTTGGCCACGCCCACATGCAGTCCCTCCTTTTAGCCAATCATTAACATCTGCTCTGGAGCCATTTTCCACACATGGAACGAGACATTCCCTGCACTGTAGCACCTCTTCCCAATCTATAGATACTGTTACTCACACCCCGCAGCCCACTCACACCCCACATATATATATATATTGGGTTGGGTTGGGTTGGGTTCTAGCTTGCTAGCTTAACTGGCAGATACAGTGAGCGTCTGGTTCATAAGAACAAGGTCAAGCAGCAAACACACAGGACACCACAGCTACCACAACAGGCCACAACAGGCTTCTGGAGGTCATTAGTGATTTTCTAAATAAACAGATCTAATACAATATCTGATCTGGAGTTTGGGAGACATGACAACACAAACCCAGAAACTGTACATCTAGAGACACTCATTTTCAGGAGGTCTCTTAAATTTTTTGTAAAACAGACATTCATACTGAAGAGCCGGATTATGGGTGGAACAATGGGCTTTCTGAAGAAGAGCAGAAGACTGTTTTTAGGTGTTAGTACTGTAGATGATCTTGTCGCTTGGTGCCGTTGGCACACTGCGGTATGGACTTTTAATAAAACAGTTTCTCCCAAGAAAGTAAAACGTTACAAAAATAGATTCTTTAATGCTAAACTGTAATTCGTGTACATGTTGGATCACTGGCATGGTACAGGAAACAGTACACCTTACCTGCACAGTATGTGGGCATTGGAATCGATAGAGCTGGCTTGACGAGTCTGTAGACTGTGTAATTTCCTGGACAGGCTTTGACTTGGATCGGCTTTGATCTGAAAGGATTACACTGACTGAGATCATTCACAGAGTATCCATAGATGTCTCGGGTGATGATGCCGTCCTGGGGTTGTGGATGAGGTCCTTTAAGGAAAAGTGGAGTGTAGCCACCACAGGTCATAAAATCCCAACACCAGTCGATTTCAGGAATCTGAGCGCTCTTCCCCTGAAGGTACAGCCGATACCAGCCGCTCCATTCAACAAGAGTGTCATCATAAGAACTGAAGTCCAAACTGAACTCCACACTGTCTAACTTTCTCCAGTCGTTTCTAAGATCTCTGTAGAGGCTGCAGGGGTCAGGCGTGATGTTCTGTCCTGTAGAAACAGAGTAGTTAGCATTAGTTTATATCCATGAGGAACTCCTACTACTACATCCCCAGGGGAGAAGTGCAGATCGCCATTCAGTCAAAATACGCTTGTAGTAGTCATAATAAAAAAGTGCAAGAATCCGTGCTTATTTTTTGCTGCTGTTATATGCAGTTCTGTTTGTTCTAAAGACTTACAGTCACTGAGTCTGAAAACATATGTGTGCCCCGGGCACATTTATAGTTATATTTTATGTTAAAGATGTATAGTTTTATTTTACGTTCAAGTTGTAGGAAGGAACATGCCAAAATAATAAATAAATGAATTTATTATTTTATAAAAATTTAAATAAACAGCACATTCTGAACAATCAGAGAAATAAACACATAGATAAAAAGTAAAACACACAAAAAATATTAATATTAATATTTAAACACATAAATATTATAAATTCATATATTTCTGTATGTCTTTCTCCAGTATGCTAATGAGATGGACACGATTTATTAGTAGCAGCATGTTCGATTACTCTTTTCTTTTTTTTTAAAGCATGACTCTTTTTAGTAATGGATTGGGGCATGTATGTAACAGACAATATCCTGCACCCTGAGCGTGAATGTTCATATCCTGAAAAATGTGACATTTATTAAGGCAACTCTCTAACCAATCACTGTCATCCCTGCCTTGGGTGTACCAATAGTCAAGCTGACAGTTTAGCATCCAAGTGGAATGATGAGGCTATTGACACTACAAGCTGTCCATACAAGACATTCATGGGGACAGATAACATACTCATACACATTCTTTGCAACACCTGCTAGAGTTCATACCTGAGGTTGCAGCGCTGGTTGCAGTTAGTGGGGCGGCGGTCAGAGTGAAGTTGTCCACATCTGACGAAAGAACATGTTCAAATTCAACTCAAACATTAAACGCTACAAATTATTAAAACATTCTTTCAAAATAAATCACAAAACTGATAAGACCGACAGAGTACCTGCACAGTAAGCTGAATAGAATAAGTTCGGCTTGACAAACTCATAGACATAGTAGTCTCCTGGACATGCTTTGACTCGAATTGGGGTGGAACTCAAACAATAGCAGTCGTCCTCATCTTCATTCACACAGACTCCACGAGTAACTATTCCATCCTCTATCCGAGGGTGAGAACCATTCAGCCACATAGTGAAATAAGTACCACATGTGGATACATTAACACAGCTCTCTGGCATACGGACACTCGTTCCATAATACAGCAGCCGGTACCAGCCAGTCCAGTTGAAGAATCTGTCACAGATCTCCAATTCTTTAGTCGCATTAGTGGCTCTCCAGGGTTGGTCCAGAACAGTGTAGCTGTCGCAGGGGTCATTCAAAATGGTTGTTACTGAAACAAACAAAAAAAGACATGTACCAACAGTCTGGAGATTTATAGTTCTTCTCCCCATCTGTGTTTTAATACTGCTGACCTGAAATAGGCCATTATTACTCAGTTAGGATTTCGAGTAGCAGTTGCATAGACGTGACTAGTCAAAAGTCATGTGACATCAGAAAGACAGCATCATGCCCAATAAGCTTGTAAAGTTCTGAGTTGCCATGGCTTGCTCTCTTAAGGTCAGTCCACAAATTTAAATGTGTGAGGTTTCAAGGTTCGTATCTCTGGATCCCTAAAGGTGGGAAATGTGCTCCTGGTTCTTTAATGAAAGTGGGCATGTCTTGCAGTTGTGACTGGAGGGTCACTGGTTCGATTCCCTAAACCGACAGAAACAACTGAAGTACACTTGAGCGAGGCACTTAACCCCCACTTGCTCCCTGGGTGCCATGGATAGGGCTGCCCACCACTCCAGGCAAGCATGCTCCCTGCCCCCTAGTGTGTGTGTCCCACACATATAGTTTCAAATTTCAGTTGCATAAAAAGTGATTAATGAATTAAACATTTGATAACATCTAACAATTATACTCCTTAGTAACCTGGTAACCGTGTGTAAGTAATTCATATGCTAATATTGTAATTTAATGTAATGAGTAATACTTTACACATCATTATGAAGGAACCATCATGAGATGGAATGATCAAGATATTAACCTCAGATAATGTACATTCACTTGAAGGTTCTTTTTCTGAGGTTAATATCTTGATAATTCCTTCTCATGGAAGATTTCTAGAATAGAATTTTGATCATGTGCAAATTAAAATTTCTGAGATCAAGTAATTGAACCAATTAAAATTGTAAAATTATGAAGAAAATCTTAATCTTAAATACAAAAAAAATCATTGCCATTATTAATGAACTGAAGAAAAAAAGCTTCTGAATTCCGAAGTCAGAAATTAACGTTTACGTGATTTTAGAATGTGTCGATTTATTTCTACTACAAGTAGCAGTTTTTTTTATGATTAAAAGTTTAAATGAATTCGCATTAAAGTATTCACTATTATTACACATCACAAAGTATTTACTAATACTATTGCATATTAAAGTTACTACTATTATTATTACATATTAAAGTATTTACTGTTACAGATGTTCCCTTAAAATCACCTGTTTGTGATAAATTTTATTTTTGTATTTTTTTGCACTTGGGCCTTTAATATGCCTGGCTTTGCTATTTCCAAAGACACAGGCAAAAATCCCGTACCTTTAAAACCACACCAGTTCAATAATCACCGCCTCGGTGGATCTTTTTCTTACCATGCTGCACGTTTGGTGTAGCGTAGCATTGTTACTGCTGAGTTTTAGAAATCTGACTCACCTTACCTGCACAGTATGTGGGCATTGGAAGAGACACAGCTGGCTTGACGAGTCTGTAGACGTAGTAATTTCCTGGACAGGCTTTGACCTGGATCAGGTTCGATCTGTAGGAATTACATTCACTGAAGTCATCCACAAAGCCATAGTATCCATAGACGTTTCGGGTGACAATGCCTTCCTGGGGTTGTGGATGAGGTCCTTTAAGGAAAAGTGGAGTGTAGCCACCACAGGTCATAAAACTCCAACACAAGCCGATTTCAGGAATCTGAGCGCTTTTCCCCTGAAGGTACAGCCGATACCAGCCGCTCCATTCAACAAGGGTGTCATCATAAGAACTGAAGTCCAAATCGTAGTACCAACTGAGGAGCAAACTGTCTAACTTCCTCCAGTCATGATGAAGAGCACTGTAGACACTGCAAGGGTCAGGGGTGACGTTTTGTGGGGTACCTGCTATAGAAACAGAGTCATTAGAATATAACGAGGAACTCCCACTGCTACATACCCAACAGAGGACACTCAATTAATATGTACGTTAGTAGCTATAATGCATCTATGCTTATGCTTTGCTGCATTTAGATGGTGTAAAGTTTTTTTTTTGTTTTGGTGACGTTTTAAGTGTAAATAGTGCACAAGTAGTGCTTATTTGCTGAATTTTAACTTAAGGAGATAAAAAGTAAACATAAAACAGGACTTGTGCAAAAGTACTGGCACATTACAGATATTTTTAAATACAACATCAGTGTAAAAAACTTAATTCATCGAGACTGTCAAAAACATTTGCAAACAACTGTTATACTAGAACAATGCACTGTGAGACACTGAGTACGTTTATTAATCTGTTAGAAACTGGACATTGTCAGCAATTCCACAAGCCCTGGAGTAATCAGAAAATGGAAAACTTTGGGTCTACAAGTGTTCGGGAACAATGGAAATTCTGCTATGCAACCCAACAATAAACACACCGGAGAACTGAAGTAAAGTTCAAACTTTGTCATATGTTGCTATTTTAGGATAAGGAATTACTTTACCAACTAACACGCATATAAATCAACTCGAACACAAGCCATATCCCATCTGCCATTCACATCTCACGTCTATGATGTACATAGACCTCTGTTCAGCAATCAACACAATCATAACACAGCAGCTTATTGGATTGCTGAACTTAAAGGGCCTGAACACCTCCCACTGTGACTGGACCTCACTGGTCTGTGAATGGGAGACCTCAGGTTTGTCAGAATTGGCAACAAACCCTCTAAATACTTTATTAAATAAGAACTAAGAATAAGATTGTTAGCAGATAGCAACTAGGGCTAAAAGGTTTGCAGCACAAAACGGATAACTACCTTTATTGGTATCAGTAACTTTAAGCTAGCTTGACCAATTCAAACTTTAAACAATTTCTGCACACTGGCAAATAGAGTGTTTCTAAAATGCATATTCCCACTAGAGAGGCGCTGACACATGTTCAAGAAGCACCGCCTACTGGGTTTTGTGTATCTTGGGCTCAGTTAATGTAACCTTTTACTGAAGAAAGAGAGGAAATGATGATAAATTTGGACTGATATGGACAATATTCATTAAGCTACACATACAGAAGTCAGCCAGACTTCTGTATGTCTATCAGTAGGAATGTCTCTCAGTATGGCATCAGGCCACCATGTTTACTAATCCAACATGCCTGATGTCCCAGTATGGGGTTGTAGAGCTTCCTAATGGCATCCTATGATAATCCATCCCATGCAGCTTGAATATCCTCACACAGTTTCTGCAGATGGTGAAGTAGGGGTGGAGGTGGAGTGACACCAGGACTTCTGGACACTTTGAGCACAGTGCCTCCACACACAGATTCATTGGATGTCTCCACCAAGACAAAAGCGGGACTCGTCACTGAAGATGTGGGCATTACTGTCCACATTTGTGGTTGCTGGGTCAGTCAGGTACAGTAATATGGCCAGTCCTTGCTTACGTCATATGTGTGGCTGAGTGTGAAACTTGAATCAATGGCATGTCTCAATTTCAAACCTACCCACAAAATTTCATTCCTGTAAGTTGATTCCTTCTGGGTGCAGGTACTTGTGCAACTATTCTTCTGATGATGAGTTTATAAAACCACCTACAATCATATCACATCCACTGCACATCTATTAGCATACCTGGTTCTCCAGCACTGGTTGCAGTCATTAGAGGGATGGTTGGAGTGATGCTCTCCACGTCTGTAAAAAAAAAAAAAGATATTCAATTATTTAAAACAAATATGAAAGTCTAATAAATCATATAATATTATCAATATAATCAAATAATATTAATTTAAAAAAAAAGAAACAGACAGAACTAGGAAACCCAAAAGCAGTACCTGCACAGTAAGCTGAAGAGTAGATATCTGGCTTGACAAACTCATAGACGTAATAGTCCTCAGGACATGCTTTGACTCGAATTGGGGTGGAGCTGAAGTAGAAGCAGTCCTCCTCTTCTTCCTCCCCATCGCTGCCTTCATTCCCCCAGACTTCAAGAGTGACTATTCCATCCTCTATCCCTGGGTGAGGGCCCTCCAGCCACAGAGGAAAATAAGTACCACATGTGGATACATTAATGCAGCTCTCTGGCATACGGATGTTCATCCCGTAATACAGCAGCCGGTACCAGCCAGTCCAGTTGAAATAGCTGTCACAGATCTCCAAATCTACAGTTTCATTTGTGGCTCTCCAAGGTTGATCCAGAGCAGTGTAGTCATGGCAGGGATCATTAATAGTAGCTGTTAATGACACAGATTAACAGTGAGAATGTTTCAGTACTGCTGAGCTGGAAATGATCATTATTACTCAACCAACACCTCGAGCAGGGGTTAATAGTCTAGACCGCTGCGTTCAGGAGGATGTACCTACTGAACCATATCAATGAGCCTTCTAGCAACTGATTACGCCAATGCAAATGAGTGATACCAGTTAAAACGGGCATTATAATATAACATGTACAAGATTCATAAAAAAAGCTAGCTAGTTTTGAAAGCACTTTTGAATGGAAACCTGCTTACATTCACAGCTAGCTTTATAAGCCTGATAGCATGCTAGCCAGTTATAGAATGACGGCACTTATAAGAGACCCCAACAATACCCTCTACTCTCCTCCACACTTAATTTTTCTTTTTAATGTATATATATAAAGGCACATCTTTAAACCTTGTATCCTCAAATTTACGACTGGCCCGAAGAATTTTGTTGGAGCCAGTAATATATCGCTTCACCACATCATAACTCATTTGCATACGGTTGAGAAAAAACTCAACCTGATTTGTCGCTTGTCACCGTCTTGCTTGCTGCTTGTTGCCAAATTGTGTACTCCCATAGAAAATGTCAAGTCTCTCTTGTGATTTCTGGTATGAGCTTAGGGGTACACTCCCCCCAAGCGATAATTCATGAAAAATATCTTAAGACTTTACAGTGCAGTTTAGTTACAATTATTAGTGATATATACACTACACAAGAAGTAATGCATGGTAAATTAACTATTTAGAAGTCAAAATTTATTCCTTAAATAAAAGTAGCACTCTGAAAACTACTAAAAGCTTTTTTGTTAGAACAGAAACGTTGCTCAAATAAGGATCTCTCACTAACTTCTGGGCATACTACTCGATTGTTTAATTGTTATATTTTCTGTTAGGTAAAAAAAAATAGAAAAATCTTATTTAAAAAAAAAGTTGGTAAATGCTATGGAATTAGTTGGACTACTGCACTGATTATTAATAAAACATGATCTGACTGTTATCCAATAGACAAACACAATGTAACTAACCTAATGACCCACAAACAGTTGTACTTTTCATGTTGTAATGAGTATGTTAGGTAATACACTCCGTGTAGGTTAGAAAAAAATAACATTTGAATTGAAAAACCTGTAGATCCAGTTAAGCAGGATTAACTCCGCCCCAACCAATAATATTTCTGATATGTTTTTGCTTTCACAAACCTCCTCTGGTAGTGAGATAGTTAGATTGTGTTGGTATATAAATATAACTTTAATAATTATTAGTAATAATACAGAAACCTTTAAAGGCGTTTAATCACCTTTTTTTTAAACTGTCAACCACATTCTCCTCAAATGCTCCACCTATCCTTTCTTCCACGTTATATAAATGTCCACATGGGTAAATAATGCTGTTAGTAATGTACTCTGTAAAACACTACCTGTAGAGCCAGTCACCACCAGATTCACTCTGCTGCAAATGTAAACAGGTTAATCTCTATCCACTTATTAACTAACCCATTGAACATAGAGAATGTGTAAACTTTAAGGATGACACTTTTTTAGACTTGGTCGTGAAGTCTACCATTGCTTTGCACAATTAGCACAGCACTGACCAAAGCCAAACCTCTTTAGCAGGTAGGAATCGAACGACTTTACTTACTTAAATCGGCAGCGCTGCTGTTTATGACTGCAGTTAGTAGGACCATGGTGACCCCTGGTAGAAAGATTAAATAACATGTGGCAAATATAAACATGTACAGCTACGGAGGTTACAGTTTAACAGATATTCAATAGAAGACAATGCAAATAGAAAATTAACTAGTAGTTTCACAGTATTAGTAACTTTAGGAGTTACCAGTACAGATAAACCTTTGTGTTCTTTTAAACCTTTTTCCAACAGAATAGTATTATGTGTGGAGATGGACTATGGAAAATTATAGATATATACTGTTCTGTAGGAATGCAACATTCAACTTGAAGTTATAGAACACCAGTTCTGGCTGAAAACGCAAGCCGAGTATCTTCATGTTTCATTTTTGCAATTTCATTTTATCCCTATGTGTTTAGATCCTGCCAGTTCAAGTTACATTACAATTTCTTTTGACAAACTCACAAACAAAACTAGCTGAAGAATTGCATCATCTATTTAAAATCACAATCATAACAACTTCACTACATAGCTACGATTTCTCTATTGCAGGAAATAAAAGGAGTTTGATGATTAACATTAACACCACTAAGTTGTTACATCGGCATTCCTTTCACAGACCCACAGCACACCATCTCCACTAATAAGTGTAGTATAAATAGATTAGATAGGAGATTAGTAAATTATTATTATTAGAAGAACTGTAAACCTGTGAACATGTAGCAGTTTATTTGAATGCATAAAGCTACACTCATAATTTGAATTTGAATGTACCTAAAACAGATCTTTAAACTTTCACTGTTCTATTTGGTTATAAATAAAAAAAAAAATACTCACATGTTAACAAATACATAGCATTTCCGTTCATTTTAATAATCCTATGTGGGAATGTTCTTATCTGCAGCCCAGCAGGTATCAAATGTGTAGAAGATATGAAATGTGCTGTTTGTTAAACAGGTCTTCGTATAATCAAATGATGTGGTTTTGAAGATGTGTGCATTACCTGCTGGGTGGCGGGCTGTTGAAACAAAACACAAAGTTCCGTCTCAAGTTCCATCTCGTTTTTCCTACACCTGTGGTATTTACATGGATAATATGGAAATCATTTCATTCTATTTAGCTTTAAAAGGCTACTTCCTCATTTCCACATGTATCTCTGTAGTGTAAACAATTAAATACATATCAGATACAGTAATAAGCCGTCTGGTTAAAGATTATACATACAACTTGTTATATATAAATAAAACCACCACTTTTGTTCAAGTATACATTTTAATTTAACTCCTAAATGAGTTTTATTTTACATAAATAAGTAAGGTACACACAAAAAAAATCTATGATAACTTTTCTCAGTAAAAAATCAAAGAAATGTATAATTCACATTTTAATATTATAAATAATTCTCATGCTTGAGCAAAAACCATAGTGTGAAGGAAGTAGCTGAATCTGCAAGTGTATGGAAGCATACAGTCATATGGGTCTACCAGCAGTGGCTAAAATTCCAGTCTGGGAATTCTGGGAAACTAGCATTTGCCAAACACTTTTATACCAAAGTTGTGAAATGTCCTACAGGTATTTCTCATGTTCTGACCATAAAGAAAACTTTAAAGGCACAATTAACTTTCTTCATCTTTCATCCATAAGCAAAATCAGCCTTTGAATTTAATATAAACAATGATTTGTCATTTATTAAAATAATTATTGATATTAACTTCATCATATTTTATCAGTCTTTTGGGGCATATTGCCTGGTTCTTTTAATCAGTCAATAGTACACTGTTAATTAATGAGTTTGCAATCACAGTGTTAATAAGCTGATGTTTGATGAGGTGTGTTTACTCCAACTAGTAACATTGTAAAGAAAGAGCTAACTAGCACTTGGATAAATTCTGTTAATGATCTTTTAATTGATCTTCAGATACGTGTTTAAACCTAATCAGACATTCATACATCTGCACCTGGTTTCTTCAGAGTTTTCACATTTTCACTATGAACTAATCCTCACTGCAAACTACTGAATCATAATGCGTTATCACAGCGGTGCCTCTCCTCAGGCAGGAAGATGATGGTGTCCGGCAAGGCTAGTAAGGTTAATTAGGACACCACTCTTCATTACTAATATACTTACTGCTACTAAGTATAACTAGCAGAAACTGAAGTCAACATATTGGTTAAGCCTCAGTCAAACACACATAGGTCAGACTGTTACTGACCTTACCAAGGCTATATTCTTTCTGAACATGGCACTAAAACAAGCTATTTCCACTAATGCGAAAAAAAAAGTTATATTATTTATATTATATTACGTAGGATAAATAAAAATGCAGTATAGATTAAATATATAAATATATAAAAATAAATAAATACATAAATAAAAAAATGGCCCATTTAAGACTTCACTATAACACTAATTTTAAAAAGGACTATAAAATGGTTTTATGCTTAACAAGGTTCTTGTTTTTGTTTTATTTGCTTACCGCTATCATGTGATGTGCAGTACTGAAATTGATTCACCATCATTAATCACACATGGCTTCAAACCACTGGGATACCTTGTTTTTCCCCGCTGTAAGAAAAAAAACAAATTACATGCCATTCCTGTAACAGCAGCTCAGAAACGTGCCTTCTATTGTACATATCATAATTTACATTTTGTTCCTAAACAAGAACTGTAGTTTTGAACAGATGTTCATTTCCTGCCATTGTTGTGTTGTGTTTTCATCTGAAGCGTGTTCTTGGATAAGACATGTCCACGAATGACATGAAAATGCGTTCATTTCCATAAAGTTTCCAATTTCATCAATAGCCCACACTTACTAAAAGAAACAAAATGGATAATGTGGACCTCGGAAGCAGCATTATCTCAAATACAGCTAATGCAGTTGGAGAAGTATAAACTTTGTATTCTGGTTACTGAAGTTTAGTCTTCTAAATCTAATACAATGTAAAATGTTATTTTCTGACTTTATCTTTACTGAGATTTTTTTTTTTGGATTACACCTGGGATTCGAATGCAATAACTGTCTGAATTAAATTTAAATTCTCAGTGGTGAACCTTCATGGCCTGCTGGGAGTTCCTGAGGAAAAGGAAAAGAATCTCCAACACTTTACTGCTCCCTCCCAGAAACCCAGAATACAGGAACAGTAGACTCCTTCTTACCCAGGATACAAAGTGGCAGTTTAGCCTAGATGCTCACTGGGCCACTGATACTGATGTTCTAAAGCAAAATAATATCTGGTTGTAATGAAGATCCTACTTCCAGCTTCTAATGCCCTAATGGACCTTACACTACCTTCTCTGAAGGCCCTGAAGGTGCAAAGCCTTTGATATCATCAAAATATTAAAGGACAAGGAAAGAGCAAAGTCTTACCCGTCTTACCCAAGTGAACGAACACAGGTTTCAGGTACTGACCTTCATGATTTTGAGAAGATCCAACAACAAAACGCAGCTTTCTTTGATGTGCGGTTATATATTTAATTTTAAATGATCCAGATAAAAAATGGAACAGCTGAATCCTGGTATTAGTGACACAATTAAGCTCACGACTTGGCATCTACCAACATTTTAACTTCAACCAAAAGCTTCTCAAAGCTACAGCTCGTGCTGTAGCAGAAACATTGTACAGCTCTAATAACAAACAACTTCTTTCGGTCTCACTAAAGGCAAAAATGCACAGCATATAGCAATGATAGAGATGTAAAATATATCGGCACATATTGAAAGGGTTTAACCATCCGTCTGAAGCGTTATCACAGCGGTGCCTCTCCTCAGGCAGGAAGATGATGGTATCCGGCAAGGTTGGCAATGTTAATTAGGACACCACTTCCCAGCCTACTACTTAAAATGCTTGTTCACTTGAAAAGAAACAGGACAAACTGAGACTCAGGCTCAAAACAGATTGCCAGACTGAGAATGGTTGTTGTTACTGTTTTTTTTTTTTATTTTACCTGGCTTCAAAACAGCCTACAGGGCTCTGCTAACAGCACAACGCACGGAACCCCCATTCAAAACAATGGGTGGTGGAGTGAATGTGTGTGTGTGTTTTCATTCATTCACCTTCTCGTACCGCTTGGTCCAGACTAGGGTCGTAACTGCAGTATTATTAGTATATGTATTTATGACTGTTGTTTGCACTTTAATTCTAGCCGACCTACCCACGACCCACAGTTACTGTTCATGCAAATAGTTTTTGTTTCTATGCAAATATTGCCGGTCTTTTTGCCTGTTATCTTGGTGCTACAGTTTATTTACTGGTTCCTCACTGCAATGGAGAAGCAGCCGAACAGTGTTTCTTTACACTGTACAAGTTTCTATTGGTTTGACAATTAAAAAAAAAAAAAAAAAGTGGAACTGAACCAAATCAACCAGGCCTAATGGGTTTGGTCCACCTGCCTGAAGAGCCTCACCCTTATATCCAGACTGTGATACTGTATGTAGTACCCAAATCAGAATCTCAAACATGCAGCAAGAACTGGGGGAAAATCACAAGTCACCTTATTTTAGACTTTCGACTGATTTGGGCTGTGGGTGCTTTTAATGTACTGTATATGTATTCAGTTTTTAGTATTTAGTATATGTACTAGAAAAATATGGACCGTAAAGCACTGTTAGGCTGTTCATACCATTAAAAAAATATATAATAAGAATTAGGGAGGTGTCCCCAACCTTTCAGCTTGTTAGAAAAGAAAGAGAGACAAATAAACAAAAAAAAATTATTATAATTAAAAAAATTTAAAATCATCTGAGCAAACACACAATGAGGAAACACAGAATGACACAAAAATGCATTCTATTGCCTCAAAGGAGAACGTGATAAACGTGATACATTTCGGACAGTGTTACTTTTGCTTTAATTATCTTTAATTATAATTTTTAACTTTAATTATCATTAAAACTGTGACTGATTATCACACCTTGAAAGTTTTTCACTATTGAAACTAAAATCCAGTAACTGATGGCTAGAGTTGAGGACATGAGTTAAGCTTTCCCCTTTGAAGTCTGCCATAGATACTGACCTGATGTATAAAGGATATCGGTTCAGAAAATGCAAGATTATACTCTCATTAGCAAAGAATCAGAAAACTTTCCGTGTAAATACTCAACATGCTTAATTACTGGGCAAAGTATCTCTCAATGAAACTAACAATTTGAGGCTAGCTGTGTGGAATAGCTCATAAAATTCATCTTTATAAATACAGACGCTGATTATCTGTGAGGCCATGAAAGGCTTTGTGATGTGGACAGACAGCTTTATTGTTATTTTTTATTTATAGTACCGACTGTTGGCTATGCTGCTCTCCAATGGTTTCCAGTGGTACTGCTTTTTGTCACCTTTGTCGGGACAAGAACACACAGTTCCATTTTTCTTCTTCGAGATTCCGTTTTCCAACACCTGTGTAACTTTCTATGCTGTACATGTGAAACTATATAATGAACTATATAGTACATGAAAAATATATAATATATTTAAAATATATAAAAAAATATATAATATATAAATATATAATATATGAAACTATATAATAAATAGGATAGCCTATTCAGTCTTAACGAAATCAGAGGATAAACAGAATCTGATCTATCTGAGCAGTGTTAGAGTATGTCTAATGTTGGACTCAGACAAAGAAGAGGATCAAAGGAATTGCAGATTTATTAGAAACCAAGTCGGATGATACATGAGCTTTCAAAATCAGAGGAATAATTCCAAAACACAATGGTGCAAAAGTCAAAGACCATGAAACCTAGAACATTATTGAATAACAGACTTAGAACTGCAGCTCAATATATACAATACTTCATAAGGACTAACACAGACTTTGTGTTTCATGGCAGCTAATAAGTAGCAGGTGCTAGAAAGCACTTCAATAATATATATATATATATATATATATAATAATATAAAAATAGCTTCGTCTTAAACCATGCGTCTCTATACAGCCCATAATCAGAAACCAAGCTGCAAAAATTCTCACTTATTTGTAAAGCCATGAAAATCAATATGAATACATGTCCAACTATTAAGCCTACAGCAGTCTAGCCCCAACCAATCATGTTGAAGTTATGCAGTGTTTTAGCCCTGACAGTTTCTGAAAGAGTGACAGTACAACGTGGTCATACAGAACAGAGCTCATTTACATAAATCAGTTTTAGGATACCTTTAATAAGCTGCCTGTTTGTTTTCTTTATTGGATAATTATTAATGCTAGGTAATTCACACCACCTGTCTGAATTCACCTGTAAACAATGCATCACCCTGCATCCAGCACCAACCAGCATATGGATGCGGTGTGTATGTCAAGACTTACATCAGAATTTCAGCTTTCAGCATTTCATACACTTCACAGAAGAAATGCAACCAGCAGTAAATCACACAGATGTGTGTACGTGTCAGAGATTGGTGTTTATAATTCAGAAAGAAAAAAGCTTAAATGTCTATAGCACAAAAAGGACTTCTCCATCTCACTCTGTTGGTGCAGTTTCAGTAGTTCAGTGTCGTCAGTCTATCAGAGAATAATAAACACACATTCAGTTCATCACAAATACACAGTGTCTTGTTTTACACTATTACATAGCTATTAAATATTACACCTAATGCAGCCTGTACAGCTATAATAATATAAAAGCAGGGTGGGAAATATTATTATTATCGCAGAAGAAAGGACGAAATACAATGATAATTTACATTTTCAATAATTCATTATTTTATGTTCTGTTAATAAACAGACACTTACTAAACAGCTTATTATTCTGGATATTATTCTGTGGAACCCAGAAAACTAACACCACAGTACGTTTTTGACTAACACAGAAACATTACGTGCTTCATTGAAAGGCTGTATTTATTCCATATTCACTGCTGCAATAATGTTCATTTCTATTGACACACATATGGGATTTGCAGTGTTATGTTACCAGCGAGCTAACAGTGGCGTTACACTGGCTGCATAGGGGGAATCTGAAAAGTCCAGAGTACAGAGTCCAGTGATGGGTTCATGCTCTGTTCATGTTTAGAAATAATGCTGCGGTGAAATATTGTGTTGTCGTCTGGTAACTCACTAATAGCCGTTAGATACGGGACACATCAACACCAACAGCAGCTAGTAGATAACTAGACAGCTCATTACCATCATTGGCCCTTACCGTTTCCAGTGACCAGTACAATAATGACCAGAGTAGTGGGACTGCTCATGTCTCTAACTTACTGGCGAATTCCTGTACACAAGAACAGCGGATTCATCTCCTTTAGAAATGTCCATATGGAAATTTCCTCCTGTTTCTTCTAAGAAAAAATGCTTTGTTTAGCACTGACTTGTCATTT
Organism: Prochilodus magdalenae; assembly: GCA_024036415.1. Taxonomy (NCBI): domain Eukaryota; kingdom Metazoa; phylum Chordata; class Actinopteri; order Characiformes; family Prochilodontidae; genus Prochilodus; species Prochilodus magdalenae. Next base: position 101,581 of record JAMWET010007616.1, on the reverse strand, counting down.
CTTGTATTTCACACTAATATTTTAAAGTAGGTTCCAAGTTTTCTTACCTTCTACAAAAATAAACAGCAAGAAAAATGGCAATCACACAAACTCCAAGTCCAATAACTACATAGAGAATCACTAAATTGTCTGTTGAGTGAGAGAGAAAGAGAGAGAGAGAGAGAGAGAGAGAGAGAGAGAGAGAGAGAGACATTTTAAAGCTTACAACCAGAAACCCAAGGTCATTCCAGACTTTAGTTTATGCTACAGACATGATACACACATCAAAGCATTCAGACTCAGCCCTATCATCACGCTGGTTGAAACAACACCAATAATCCTGATTTTCTCTCTCTGCTTCTAATCCTCATCTTTTACCAAACAGCAACATCAAATACATATCAGATCACTCAGCAGGTCCTCTTACTCACTAAACTACATTTCATCTACCTGTGACCAAGAACAACTCAGCAGTCCAGCTTTAAATACCACCCAACATCCACTTGGTAATGTTATATCAGCTCTCTGTTTTTAACCTTCATACTATATCGTTGCTGTCCAAAGAAAAACAAGTATCTCCAAAATGGCAACTTTACAGGAGAGGCCAAAAACCTCATTTAACCTTAATGTAAGTCAATGGAACCAGACATCTTTCCAAACAGTTTTGGGCCATTTCTGTTGGTCCAATCATCATGAGATTCTCACTCTGTGTAAACAGCAGCTGGTGTCCTTAAATGATGGATAAAAGTAAAAATGAACAAAAGTGGAGATACATGTTTTTCATTGGGCAGCGACGATATACACAAAGGAAACAAAAATACCAACATGAATTACACATCAGAACATTCAACTGACCCTGATCTCACTATGCCCCCATGAGTCATCCAGCTGTGACCAATAATCAGACAACAATCCAGCTACAAAAACACCCAACATCCACTCGATACTGTTATATTAGCAGTATTATTGTTTTAAAGATCTGTATAAGCAACAGTTACATTTTGTAGGTAGACATTTTATTATAAGGATAAAAATTCAGTTAATATTTACATGTAAAATAAGGGCATACATTAGCCCACGGTCTCCTGAAAATTACAACATTTGCCATGTGTGACTGTCTCGCGTAGATACTTCGTAATTATATTCGTAATGGATCAAAAACCCAAACTGCTGCACAAATTAGCTTAAGTTTTCCAAGAGGTTAAGGGGGAAAACTGGGTTTAGTTTAAACCACTGATACACATCAAACTGCAGTGGAGCTTAGGACCTCATGTGACCCCATGTGGCTAAGGTAATGGCATGGCAATCGCCCCAAGAGAACCTACTCATACCAAACCTCAACTCGTACCAATCAACCAACACTACACATGGACAACAAGTGATCATGTAGAAGGAGAGCTGGTCCAGGCTTGAAAAGCATCATGTATATCCTCATTTGGAAAATCATAATGACAGATAGCAATTGGACACTTACTAGCTGGTTCTGGAGGACTGGGTGCCGGGGTGGTGTGTGTAGTGGTGGTGTACACCTCTAAAGAGAGAAGTGAGGAGATTTATGTAACTTAAACAAACTTTATAAACACAGTGTAAAATATTTAAAAAATTGCTACTAAAAACAAAAATAAAAACACAATCTTATTATACAATAATTAAAGAGAGTTGACCCATATACTTCCTTACTTTCCATCTATTTACTTTAAATCAAAAATAAATATTTGTTCTGCTTTGGCCCATTTAGGGGGAGGCTCCTAAAAGATGGCATTCACCTGCACCTCTACTGTGATGATACTGTAATGAGTGATAGCATGGGTGCACCAACTAAGCTGGCACGATTGATCTGGGCAGATTCTGGCTGAGGTTTGGCACCTCTGATTACATACCAGCTTGGCAACAACATGGCTTTCCGAAACCAGAAGGTTTGATCTCCGGAAAAAAAGTTTGACAATGTTGACTGCGCAAATTAACACCACTACCGATAAAATAGAATGAATGAATAAATAAATAAATAAATAAATAAATAAATAAGTAAAGCAATACATTGTTCATTGTCATTTTATTATTAATATAATAAAAATGTAGTTATTATTATTCAAATTTAGAGGCAGCAGCAGTACTGCCTTTAAATTAAACATAACAGCTAATGACTTATGTAATGTCTTATTCATTCAGTTGTATGTATGTTTGATATGTGGTAGTAGTAGCTTGGATGAATGAATGAACAACAACAATAATAATAATAATAATAATAATAATAATAATAATACATATAGGTCACAATATAGGCGCATTTATACAAACCTTATTTTCTTTTATAATAAATTAGTTTTGGCTAGTTTATGTTTATGAACAGAGACCAACAGATGCGATACAGGAAAGGAAAACTCATTTATGATCCTGTTTAAAGCAAGTTCATATTAAACTTTATCTTGTAACTAAGCTGTAAATAAATGTTAAACTAAAACTCCACTTGTGTTCAAAAAGTTATTTTTAGTTCTAGTTATTGGTACCGATTCTACTTCAGTGCTTCAGTGCTTATGATTATAGTAATAGACATCAGTGTCAGACTAATGAGCTTCTATTAAAGACTGGTGGACTGAGAGACATTAGTCTCTTCACCTAAACCGAGCTCATTAAGAGTCTTGTGAAACAAGCATGTCTTTAAATGATGAGATCTTTCATGCTAACTGCTATTTTTGGATGGCAAAAACGCAGCATTTCTTTTTTTCCTTTTTTTTGTAAACCTTCACATGCCGATTGGACTTGCTGACCAATCACTCACCTGTGGTGTGGGCAAATCACTCAAATAATAATGTTATGTTGAAGAGACTAGCATACAGCATTGCCCAAAACAAGGTCACAATATTTACTCTTCAATTCACTGCTTGGCCTATAAAACTATTTATTATTTTTACCCGCTACGTGTTGTATTTTCTACTTTTACCACTGTTGTGTTTGGGTTTTTGACTCTCATTTGTTTGCATATTAACAAGGTGTAACACCATTTTTATTATACAACATTCCAAAACTTTTCTATTCTAAAACTTTTTAGGAGCTAAAGTATTATTGTCTGAACACACCAATCTATCATATGCATTAGCAGAATACAGTGTTGAGCACTCACCAGCATTGATACTGGATGGAATGATATCCAGGAAAACAGTTTTACTTATTGCTGATTTCAGTGATTCAATTGTGACTGTTATATTTGGCAGATCCTTTTCACTCTTGAAGAACAGCTGGTTATCCACACCTACTGACCCATCCCTGCAGACAGAGGAAAGGGAGATTTACCAAAGCCTCATTTGCTCATTCGTATTGAGCACTTCACCAAATTTCTAAAAAAATCTATTTCCATAGGTGCTATTGACCTGACATTCTCACCATATGTGGGTAACAACCCATCCAATAAACACATGCAAACAAATCAAACCATAGATGTCAAAAAATTACGTTATGAAAAAACTAGTATTGAACACATGAGAGGTGAAATAAGTCATGGAAAGTCATCACACCTGCTGAAATCTAGCTTTATTTTATTTTAATGTTTACTTATGAAACGAGGGCAAACATTTCACCAAGACAATGATCCCAAACACACAGCCAAGGAAACTCTCAATCGGTTTCAGAGAAAAAGAAACAAAGCTGCTGGAATGACCCAGCCAATCACCTGACCTCAATCCAACTGGACATCTATGGAAGGCCCAAAAGCTCAGAGTTCATACAAGGAGCCCATGAAGCCTTCTGGATTTGAAGAGTGTTTGTGGAAGAATGGGACAAAATCACACCTGAGCAATGCAGGTGGAGTCTTGAAACTGCTTTCACCAACAATGAAGCATTGTATGAAGCATCAAATAAATTTCAGTCAGCATGTTCAATTTTTCCCCATGTCATTTCTCATTAATACACATAATTTAATTTATAGACATCTATGGTCTGATTTCTTTACATGTGTGGATTGAATGGGTTGATATTGAACTCTGGTGAGAATTCCAGGTCAATAGCACCTTTAAAAATATATTTACTTCGGAAAGTGGTGACAAGTTCAATACTTATTTCATCTGTTGTACACACAGATCAGTAAATATTCAATTGGGGTGCTGTGGAAATGTAAAATAACTTTATATTTACAAATATTTACTTTGTCAAAATAAAGCATATACTTGTATGAGTTGAAATTCATACAATTTATTCTGTAATGCGATTTTAGCTGGAAAAAAAAACGTACCAGAGTCTTTTGACTATGCACTTGAGGAACGTGAGGGGAAACTGCTGTCTATAGAACCGCTCCAGCTACACAGGACAGGACACAGATAGTTAAAATAATTGAAAATACAACTTAAAATATAGGTATTTCAATATATATACATAATATATTACAGAGAGAGGGAGAGAGAGAGAGGGAGAGAGAGAGAGAGAGAGAGAGAGAGGGAGAGAGAGAGAATATAATTACACTGGAACCAAAAAATAGCTATATATTTAAATAAATAAGTAAATCATTTGATAAATCAATGCAAATTTCAAACTGCATCAGCTTAAATGATATAAATTGTGGTTTTGTTTTTACCTCACCAGTGATATTGTTGACCAGAGACTTGTACTCATTCGAAAAAGTATTATTGTAAGCCATGATGAAAACCTGCTGGATGCGAATTTGTAAGATAATAACTCCAGGTGCAGCTTCAGTCACAGTGGACTGTGTTGTTGGTACAGCTGGAGATACAGTTGTTGTTGTTGTTGTTGTTGTTGTTTTGGGTAAAGTGGCAGGACCTTCTGTTACAGATGTACCAGGTGAAGTTACTGATGGTGATGTGGACTCTGAAGTGGTAGCAGTTGTGGAGGTCAGGGTTGTACTTTGGAAAAAAGAAGTAGTTGGAGGCACAGAGACAGATGATCTTTCTGATTCAGTAGACGAAGAAGGAGCCTGACTTTGTGTAGGCGATACCGCTGGTGATGCTGGTGCCAAACTTGTGTCAGTGGCATGGTTAACTGTAGCTGAGGAGGCTGCTGTGGTCATGGTTGACTGCGTTGTTGGTATACTTGGTGACATGGTTATTATCTCATTTTTGGGTGACGTGACATGACCTTCTGTTACAGCTCTACCAGGTGAAGTTGAAGTGTTATCAGTTGTGGAGGTCAGGGTGGTACTTTGGAAAGAAGAAGTAGTTGAAGGCACAGAGACAGACGATCTTTCTGATTCAGTAGAAGATGAAGGAGTCTGGCCTCTAGTAGATGATGCCACATGTGATGAACTTGTACTTGTGATGTGGTCAGCTGCAGCTGAGGAGGCTGCTGTAGTCACAGTTGACTGTGTTGTTGGTATATTTGGAGACATGGTTGTTGTCTCAGTTCTGGCTGAAGTGACATGCCCTTGTGTCACAGAACTACCAGGTGAAGTTCCTGATGAAGATCTGGACTCTGAAGTGTAATCAGATGTGGACGTCAGGGTGCTACTCTGAAGAGAAGAAGTAGTTGAGCCCCTGGGGACAGACGATTCTGCAGAAGATGAAGGAGCCTGATTTCTAGTAGGCGATACCGCTGGTGATGCTGTTGTCGAACTTGTATTAGTGTTGTGGTCAGCTGCAGCTGAGGAGCCTGCTGTAGTTGTGGAGGTCAGGGTGGTACTTTGGAAAGAAGATGTAGTTGGAGCCCCAGAGACAGACGATCTTTCTGATTCAGTAGAAGATGAAGGAGTCTGGCCTCTGGTAGATGATGCCACATGTGATGAACTTGTAGTTGTGATGTGGTCAACTGCAGCTGAGGAGACTGCTGTGGTCATGGTTGACTGCGTTGTTGGTATAGCTGGTGACATGGTTGTTGTCTCAGTTCTGGGTGACGTGACATGACCTTCTGTTACTGGTGATGATCTGGACTCTGAAGTGTTATCAGTTGTGGAGGTCAGTGTGGTACTTTGGAAAGTAGAAGTAGTTGAAGGCACAGACGATCTTTCTGATTCAGTAGACGAAGAAGGAGCCTGACTTTGGGTGGGCAATACCGCTGGTGATGCTGGTGCCGAACTTGTGTCAGTGGCATGGTCAACTGTAGCTGAGGAGGTTGCTGTGGTCACAGTTGACTGCGTTGTTGGATTAGTCTGAGACATGGTTGTTGCAATTGGTCTCACAGACGTGGTCTCAGTTGATGTAAATGAGGTCTGGGTCAAAGTAGACATGGATGTTGTTGGTGCTTCTGTTGTTGTAGTTGGGAGTTTCCCTGTCTGGGTAAGTAACTGTGTTGAAGTTACTGGTTCCATTGTAGTTACAGAGTGATCTCTGGTTGATACAGTTACTGTTGTTGTTGGTGTCTCAGTGTATGTTGCGTCCATCTCTGTTGTTGAAGTGTTGGGGAAACTTGTAGATGAAGGTGTTGGTGTTTCTTCAAAAGCAACATGACCAAACATAATTGATGTCTCTGTTAATATTACAGAATTAGACACATACACACACGCATACATACATACATTCATATATATCAATATGTATATCATAGGTTGGAGGTGGGTTGTTTTAGTATATGGTCTTCAAGTTTTAGGGGATCTACCACTTTAAAATAAGGCTACCTTTATAAAGAGTTTATGGATGGTTTAAAATGAGTTTACTAATGGTTATTAATTAGGCCATAAACACATTACAATTAATAATCAGTTACAGTTAAAAAAACAGTTACATTAACAAGCAGTTACAACACATAAATAAGATGGGCAACAGTGACTTGTTATTAGCCTAACAACACATACTTTTATGTTAAAGTTCAGATTTTAATGTTTACTAATCTTACTTTGTCTTTTCCATCAGTCCACTTAACCCTGTCGGCTTCAATACATATTCAGATGCATCATATGGAGGATCTCTTTTTAATAATGTGTTATAACTGCTTATTAATAATTTGTAAAGTGTTTATGACCTAACTAATAACAATAGTAACCTATTAGTAAACCATTTCTAAATCCTTTATAAAGGTAGCCTTATTCTAAAGTGGTACCCTACTGTCTAACCCACTGTGCAGCTAATGTTCACATCACAGAGTTAAAGTGCCATTGCTAAGTGTAAATGAGAAATAGACTCCAGTTTAAGCAGCTTCCACTGCGGTGTTACCACACTACTGGCTGTGCTGAAGTGGCTCACTGTTGCTGCGAGGATCCTCTGCCTGTAGATTAACTGTAAATCTGGTGCAACATTGTTTTATGGACACTAAAAAAAAAGCTGACTAACTGACACTCACCTGCGCTGATGCTGGATGGAACGATATCCAGTGAAACCGTGGAGTCATTTACTGCTGAATATAATGATTCACTCACAACTGTTACGTTTGGCAGAACCGTTTCATTTTCAAAGATCAGAAGAGAGGCCACACCCACGGAGCCGGCCCTGCACAAGGAGGAACAGGAGATTCAGCAAGACCTCATAAGCAAGCATAATGGCAATGATAAAATTTGCATCCATATTACACCATATCTCTCAAACAGACTCTTCAGGGACATCACACAAAGTCTGCACCAACTGTAAATGCTGAAAGACGAGCATGTGTCCTTACACCCCTAAGTCCAAATGTGATATAATCATGATTGTTAAAAGACTATAGAAGGGTAGAATCCATGTCACCAAAGTTCAGACAGTGTTTCTGTAAAAACTCCCAACATGTTAATGTCATGCTTCCGGGTCTTCCCTACTCCCGTGTCACTCCGAACTCAACTTTCCAGAGGGCAATGCTCAATGACACCACACACGCATACCCTCAGACGCCAATCAATCCTGAGCGTTTTCTATCTGTACTTTCTATTCCGGTTTTGATCCCTTTTTGTCCCTGACCCTCTCTTGCGCTTGATCTCATTGTGTAATAAAACCAATTTGACTTTTAGGTCTGCTCACGTCGACCTGAGTTCTTTGTCCCTGACAGTTAAAAGTTAAACACCCCAAATATTAAACTATATGTTCATATACCAGTATATTTATTCTAACTGGCGCATGTAAATGCCTCATTGGCATGAATCTGTTTATGTCTCAGGTCAGTAAATATCATGTAGAGGTGCTGCGGAAATCATTTAGCTGATTTTACTTTGTCTGTCTATATGAAACACATACTTGTGTGCTTTTATATCTTTGCATAAACTGCTCACTACTCTTGGCTACTGAAACTCATACTGTGATGCGATTAAAGCTGGAAATACTGTACCAAAGTCTTGTGACATAGCATCGGAGGAACGTGAAGGGAAACAGCTGTTTGTAGAGGCGTTCCAGCTACACAGGAAAAGATACACAGAGTTAACCTACAAGTATTTAACATCAGATACTTCACTGGCACACCTGTCAGAGTTACACTGGTACCAAATCTCACTATATCAGAGATAATCATCAGATACATCAGTGTAAATATCATATCACATTGGCTGAAGTGATATAATCTGTGATGTGTTTATACAGCTGTTATTTCTTTATTACCTCAGCAGTGATATTGTTGACCAGAGTTATGTACTCGTCTGAGGAAGAGTTGCTGTAAGCAGGGATGAACTCTTGCTGGATGTGAATTTGTAAAATGATAATTCCTTCTCCTGCTGTAGTCGGCACTGCAGTGCCTGTGGAAGCCTGAGTAGAAGACCAAGCAGCTGAAATGGCAGAACTAGAAGGTTCTGTTGGCAGCAGGGCTGCAGTTGTAGCGGTGGAGGTTGCTGTGGTTACAGTTGATTGCACTATAGGTGTAGTTGGAGACATGGTGGTTGTTGTGGGTGAAGTGACGTTATCTTCTGATGCTGAACTTGTATTAGTGGTGTGGTCAGCTGTAGTTGTGGAGGGTGCTGTGGTTACAGTTGATTGCACTATAGGTGTAGTTGGAGACATGGTGGTTGTTGTGGGTGAAGTGACATAATCTGGTGCTGAACTCGTATCAGTGGTGTGGTCAGCTGTAGTTGTGGAGGGTGCTGTGGTTACAGTTGATTGCATTGTTGGTGTAGTTGGAGACATGGTTCTTGTTGTGGGTGAAGTGATGTCTTCTGTTACAGATCAGTGGTGTGTATGTAGTTGTGGAGGGTAGGTGGTCAGTTGTAGTGTGTGGAGACATGGTTCTTGCTGTGGGTACAGTGGACATAATCTGGTGCTGATTGCATCGTCAACTGTAGCGGTGGAGGGTGCATGGTTGATTGCATGTGGGTGAGACAGGTGATATCTTTTGTTACAGAACTTGTATCAGTACTGTGGTCAGCTGTAGTTGTGGAGGGTGCTGTGGTTACAGTTGATTGCATTGTTGGTGTAGTTGGAGACATGGTTCTTGTTGTGGGTGAAGTGACATAATCTGGTGCTGAACTCGTATCGGCGGTGTGGTCAACTGTAGCGGTGGAGGGTGCTGTGGTCACAGTTGATTGCATTGTCAGTGTAGTTGGAGACATGGTGGTTGTTGTGGGTGAAGTGATATCTTCTGTTACAGAACTTGTATGAGTACTATGGTCAGTTGTAATTGTGGAGGGTGCTGTGGTTACAGTTGATTGCACTATAGGTGTAGTTGGAGACATGGTGGTTGTTGTGGGTGAAGTGATATCTACTATTACCGAACTTGAATCGGTGATGTGGTCAGCTGTAGTTGTGGAGGGTGCTGTGGTTACAGTTGATTGCATCGTTGATGTAGTTGGAGACATGGTGGTTGTTGTGGGTGAAGTGATGTAATCTGGTGCTGAACTCGTATCAGTGGTGTGGTCAGCTGTAGCAGTGGAGGGTGCTGTGGTCACAGTTGATTGCATTGTTAGTGTAGTTGGAGACATGGTGGTTGTTGTGGGTGAAGTGACATAATCTGGTGCTGAACTCGTATCAGTGGTGTGGTCAACTGTAGCGGTGGAGGGTGCTGTGGTTACAGTTGATTGCATTGTTGATGTAGTTGGAGACATGGTGGTTGTTGTGGGTGAAGTGACGTAACCTTCTGGTGCTGAACTTGTATCCGTACTGTGGTCAGCTGTAGTTGTGGAGGGTGATGTGGTTACAGTTGATTGCATTGTTGATGTAGTTGGAGACATGGTGGTTGTTGTGGGTGAAGTGACGTAAGCTGTTACAGAACTCGTATCAGTGGTGTGGTCAACTGTAACAGTGGAGGGTGCTGTGGTTACAGTTGATTGCATTGTTGTTAGTGGAGACATGGTTCTTGTTGTGGGTTGAGTTGGAGACTCGTATAGTGGTTGTGGGTTGTGGAAGTGACAGTAATTGCTGGTGTTAGTGAACTTGTATCAGTGGTTGTGGGTGAAGTGACATAATCTGTGCTGAACGGTAGAGGTGCTGTGGTCACTGTAGAGGGTGCTGTGGTTACAGTTGATTGCATTGTTGGTGTAGTTGGAGACATAGTGGTTGTGGGTGAAGTGACATAATCTGGTGCTGAACTCGTATCAGTGGTGTGGTCAGCTGTAGCGGTAGAGGGTGCTGTGGTCACAGTTGATTGCATTGTTGGTGTAGTTGGAGACATGGTTGTTGTTGTGGGTGAAGTGATATCTTCTGTTACAGAACTTGTATCAGTACTGTGGTCAGCTGTAGTTGTGGAGGGTGCTGTGGTTACAGTTGATTGCATTGTTGGTGTAGTTGGAGACATGGTTGTTGTTGTGGGTGAAGTGATATAATCCTCTGGTGGCGAACTTGTCTCAGTGGTGTGGTCAACTGTAGTGGTGGAGGGTGCTGTGGTTACAGTCGATTGCATTGTTGATGTAGTTGGAGACATGGTTGTTGTTGTGGGTGAAGTGATATCTACTGTTACCGAACTTGTATCGGTGATGTGGTCAGCTGTAGTTGTGGAGGGTGCTGTGGTTACAGTTGATTGCATTGTTGGTGTAGTTGGAGACATGGTGGTTGTTGTGGGTGAAGTGATATCTTCTGTTACAGAACTTGTATGAGTACTATGGTCAGTTGTAGTTGTGGAGGGTGCTGTGGTTACAGTTGATTGCACTATAGGTGTAGTTGGAGACATGGTGGTTGTTGTGGGTAAAGTGACATAATCTGGTGCTGAACTCGTTTGGGATAAAGTAGATGCTGCTGCTGCTGTAGTTGGGAGTTGCCCTGCTTGAGTAAGTTGCTGTGTTGGTGTTACTGGTTCCACTGTAGTCCCAGAATCATTTCTTGTCCACGACTCAGATGCAGTCACTGCTGTTGTTGAAGTGTCTGGGAAACTTGTAGATGAAGGTGTTGGTGTTTCTTGAGAAGCTACATGAGCAAACATGATCAATGTCTCTGTTAATATTACAGAATTAGTTGTGTGTAATATTGCTGATGACTGAACTTCATTGGTGACTGTAAATGAAGTACTTGTAGTCTATTATCAACTGCTGACATCAGCATAGTAGCTTAAGACATTTCAACTGTTGTGGCAAAGACAGAAAGTGGACTGACACTCACCGGCACTGATGCTGGATGGATTGATATTGAGTGAAACTGTTGAGTAATTTACAGCTGATTGTAAGGAATCAGTCACGGCTGTTAGGTTTGGCAGAACCGTTTCATTCGTGAAGATCAGCTGAGAGTCCACACCTACAGAACCGTTCCTGCAGAAAGAGCAAAAGGAGATCTATGGCATTCATAAATATTATAAAATCAGCATCCATGTGACACTAAAATCAAACTCTCCACAGAGCAAACCACACAGTCTGCACCGGCTGTAAACGCTGAAACACAGAGTGTGTCGTTACGCCCCTCAGTCCAGATGCAATAAAATGATCAGTATTACAACACTATGAAGAGGTGACCTGGAAATGTGTCACGCTTTTGCCTTCTCCCCTTCCTACCTCCGACGCCCCAACTACACTACCCATGATCCATCCCCACATGTCCTCAATCCGACAATCACTAAACTTTGTGGTCATATGTGGCTTGTTCTGATGCTGTTCAGTTTTGACCTTTTAACCTCTCCCTGCCTGTTTCGCCATGTTCGCTCTGGTTTGATTAACAGGCTTACTGTCTTATTCTCAGGGTAAAGCCAGCCTTTCTTTAGCTCTGCTCACATCAAGGTTCGTCTGTCTGGGGTTACAGGATGTAGGACATTAAAACATGAGCTGAGCCTTTTAACATGGACATACAGATAATCGTAAAAGTGGTGGAATCTTGTTTTATAGTATACTAAAATGCAGATGAATATAGTAATTGCAGATGTATATAGTATATAAAAATAGATGTATATAGTTTATACAAAATTTAGATGTATATTGTATATAGTATTTTATAGATGTATATAGTATATAAACATTTAGATGTATATAGTATATAGTATTTGTAGATGTATATAGTATATAAACATTTAGATGTATATAGTATTTGTAGATGTATATAGTATATAAACATTTAGATGTATATAGTTTATAGTAGTTGTACGTGTATATAGTATATAAAAATGTTAGATGCATGTAGTATATAGTGGTTGTAAGTGTATATAGCATATAAAAATTTACATGTATATAGTATATAGTAATTGTAAGTGTATATAGTATATAAAAATTTAGATGTATATAGTATATGTAGATGTATATAGTATATAAAGAATTTATATATATATATAGTATATAGTAGCTGTAGGTGTATATAGTATATAAACATTTAGATGTATATAGTAGTTGTAAGTTTATATTGTATATACAAATTTAGATGTATATAGTATATAGTAGTTGTAAGTGTATATAGTATATAAAAATGTAGATGTATATAGTACATAGTAGCTGTAGGTGTATATAGTATATGTAGATGTATACAGTATATAGTAGTTGTAGGTGTGTATAGTATATGTAGATGTATATAGTATATAAAAATTTAGATGTATATACTATATAGTAGTTGTAGGTGTATATAGTATATGTAGATGTATATAGTATATAAAAATTTAGATGTATATACTATATAGTAGTTGTAGGTGTATATGGTATATGTATATGTAGATGTATATAGTATATAAAAATTTAGATGTATATACTATATAGTAGTTGTAGGTGTATATAGTATATGTAGATGTAGGTGTATATAGTATACAAAAATTTAGATGTATATAGTATATAGTAGCTGTAGGTGTATATAATATATAAAAATTTATGTGATTAAAGCTGGAAATACTGTACCAGAGTCTTGTGACATAGCATCGGAGGAACGTGAGGGGAAATAGCTGTTTATAGAGGCGTTCCAGCTACACAGGAAAAGATACAGAGAGTTAACCTACAAGCATTTAACATCAGATACTTCACTGGTACACCTGTCAGAGTTACACTGGTACCAAAACTCACTATATCAGAGATAATCATCAGATACATCAGTGTAAATATCATATCACATTGGCTGAAGTGATATAATCTGTGATTTGTTTATACAGCAGTTATTGCTTTATTACCTCAGCAGTGATTTTGTTGACCAGAGTTATGTACTCGTCTGAGGAAGAGTTGCTGTATGCAGGGATGAACTCTTGCTGGATATGGAATTGTAGAATGATAATTCCTTCTCCTGCTGCAGTCGGCACTACAGTGCCTGTGGAAGCCTGAGTAGAAGACCAAGCAGCTGAAATGGCAGAACTAGTTGCTTCTGTTGGGAGCAGGGCTGCAGTTGTAGCTGTGGAGGCTGCTGTGGTTACAGCTGAATGTATTGTTGGTACAGTCAGAGACATGGTTGTTGTGGGTGAAGTGACATTATCTTCTGGTGGCGAACTCGTATAAGTGGTGTGGTCAACTGTAGTTGTGGAGGCTGCTGTGGTTACGGTTGATTGCATTGTTGGTGTAGTTGGAGACATGGTTGTTGCTGTGAGTGAAGTGACGTTTTCTAGTGGCGAACTCATATCAGTGGTGTGGTCAACTGTAGCTGCAGATTCACTCACTTGAACAGTCGTAGAAACTACAGTAGTTGAATCATTTTGTGTAGCTGGTCTCACAGGTGTGGTCTCAGTTGATGTGAAAGAGGTTTGGGATAAAGTAGATGCTGCTGCTGTTATATTTGGAAGTTGCCCTGCTTGAGTAAGTCGCTGTGTTGGAGTTACTGGTTCCACTGTAGTCCTAGAATCATTTCTGGTCCACGACTCAGATACAGTCACTGGTGCTGTTGGAGTTTCTGTGAACATTACATCCCTCTCTGTTGTCAAAGTGTCTGGGAAACTTGTAGATGAAGGTGTTGGTGTTTCTTGAGAAGCTCCATGCCCAAATATTTTTGAGGTCTCTGTTGAAATAGCAGAATTAGAACTTAGAACCATTTCTGCTGGCACATGCATAAACTTGTCTGCTACAATTAACCCATCCGTGAAGTGAAACAGCCAAAGTTGGCAGTTAGGTGCCTTGCTCGAGGTACTTTAGTCATGTCCTACAGGTTCACAGAATAGAACCGTAGGCTTGTTCCCTAGCCTACAGCTCAAAACCCTCCCAAATCGATCACCCCACTAACCATTAGACAGGTAACACTACTAATAACTGAACGTCACTGGTGATAACCCCTGCATCAAAGGGTATCTTGAACTCTATCCTATTTGCACTAACTTTAAGTTTTCCAAGTAGACTACAATATAGACCTGTAATTTGACCACAATGAAAACATCAGCAAAATGATGTCAATGTAAAACAGCTCAAATGAAGATGCGGATCATTTCATCTGTAGATTCCATATAAATAAACAGTTCAGGAGCTGCAGACTTTACCTGCGCAGTAGGTGGGCATTGGTAGTGATGCAGCTGGTTTGACGAGTCTGTAGACGTAGTAATTTCCCGGGCAGGCTTTGACCTGGATCGGGTTCGACCTGTAGGAATTACACTGTCTGCTGTGAAGTGAATCTGCATAGGTTCCATTGATGTCTCTGGTGACGACGCCGTCCCGGGGTAGAGGATGAGGTCCGCCAAGCAAAAGTGCAGTGTAACCACCACAGGTCACAAAACTCCAACACCTATCGGATTCAGGAAGCTGAGCACTTTTCCCCTGAAGGTACAGCCGATACCAGCCACTCCATTCAACAAGGGTGTCATCATAGCTGCTGTAGCTCATAGCGTCTGTTGTTCTCCAGTCATCATCAAGAACACTGTAGACCTCGCAGGGGTCAAAAGGCATATGGTTCATAGTGTCTATAGTGGAAACAGAATCAACAGAATGAATTGTTCACTGCATAATTCATACTGCTGTATACGCAATCATAAAACAACATTCAAAATTTGTATTGTGCACCATGAAGAAGCCAGAGTCAACTAAGCTCTATCGGCCTGACATTGATGTTGTGTAATGTGATCCTGCGTCAATCATACTCCATATGTTTTATAGATTCATAAAACTTCATATGTTGTTACATATTTGAGACATGAATGTACGTAAGAGTTAAGACAGTGTTAGCCCTCTTGAAAACTTACTAGGATGTAGTGGAGATGCAGGAACACTGGCCGCAGTCATCGGAGGAGTGTTAGGAGTGATGCTGTTCACATCTGTGAAAAAGGACATACGGATACGACCATGAAAGACTAATCAACTTTAATATTCTTCAACTCAACTCACTCTAAAGCTTTTAAAGCTGTACCTGCACAGTAAGCTGCGTCGCAGGAGATCGGCTTCACAAACTCATAGACGTAGTAGTCTCCTGGACAGGCTTTGACTCGAACTGGGGTGGAACTGTAGTGACAGCAGTCACTTCCCGATCTCCCACAGACGCCACGAGTGACTATTCCATCCACTATCTGCGGGTGAGATCCATTCAGCCACAAAGCAACGTTAGTGCCACATCTGGAACGATCAACGCAGCTCTCTGGCATACGGATGTTCATCCCGTTATACAGCAGCCGGTACCAGCCAGTCCAGTTGAAGTATCGGTCACAGACCCATAGCCCAGTTGCATTAGTGGCTCTCCAGGGTTGATCCAGAGGTGTGTAGTTGTTGCAGGGATCTTCAAAAGTAGCTGCTGTTGTCACCAAAGAAATATGGATCAATGGCAAAGTAGTACAAGCTTTATTTAAATAATCATGGCTGTCAGGACACGCCCATCACCACCACGATAAATCTACTACAACCGTAAAACTTCTCAACGCTCGACAAATTTTAAAACCACAGTCTGGAAAAAAGGGTAAAAATCCAATGTGTAATTAAAGTACATGTATTCTGAGGAGTTGGGCGTTAGATGTCTTACATAAGGGTACTTGGGTCATGTCTTATCGGTTTACAGAATCGAACCGGAAACCCTTAGGCCCCAAGGTTGGTTTCCTAACCTCCACCCCACAACCATTCTAAAACAATCGCTCCATAAATTTTAGATAGTGTGGTTATATTGCTGATGACTAAACTTCATTGGTAAATTTGAATGAATAGCCAAACTACTATCAACTTCTGACATCAGCATGGTAGTTCTAGATGTTTCTACTAATGTGCCAAAGAAGGAAACTGTTGCAGCTCCAGTAGCAAATGTAGGAGTTAAAAGGTATATCAATAAATATGATTGTTGGTATTACAGTTGCGTGGGTACATATCTGATGTGTATATGATCTAGAACCACACCTGAAAACAATATAACATAAGATCAATGTTTGCACAACTATAAATAGGAACATATTTCAAACTACACTGAAGGATCTGATCTGTTACTGTAACCCTGTAATATGAAAACAGCCCGAGCTAACCTGCAACTGACCCACGTCAATGAAGACGTGGATCATGTCATCTGTAGATTCCACATGAATAAACGATGTGGGAGCTGCAGACTTTACCTGCACAGTAGGTGGGCATTGGTAGTGATGCAGTTGGTTTGACGAGTCTGTAGACGTAGTAATTTCCCGGGCAGGCTTTGACCTGGATCGGGTCTGATCTGTAGGCATTACACTGTCTGCTATGAAGTGAATCCGCATAGGTTCCATTGATGTCTCTGGTGACGATGCCGTCCCGCGGTAGAGGATGAGGTCCGCCAAGCAAAAGTGCAGTGTAACCACCACAGGTCACAAAACTCCAACACCTATCAGATTCAGGAATCTGAGCACTTTTCCCCTGAAGGTACAGCCGATACCAGCCGCTCCATTCAACAAGGGTGTCATCATAGCTGCTGTAGCTCATAGCGTCTGTTCTTCTCCAGTCATCATCAAGAACACTGTAGACATTGCAGGGGTCAAAAGGCATATGGTTCATAGTGTCTGCTGTGGAAACAGAACAGGGAACTTCAGTTACGTCCTGCTCAACTGGCAGATCCTCCAGTCAAAGGGCACAATTTGCTACTATGAATCAAAGCTCACCTCTTCCCCTAAATTATTAGCTGGCTATAAGCTGAGTCCATTGTAGCTAAGGCTGTAAATGCTGTATGTATAGTGACGGGGGTAAACGTTAACGCGGAATTAAAATCAACTGCTAATAGTTCTGCTTCGGCTGCCATGAGGTCAAAAGACTACACATACTACAAGCAAACGTTTGATGTTCCTGTCTTTACCAGCTAGCTTTTCAGAGAGGACCATAAACATTCACTCTAGTAATACTGGACAGTATTGGTGCTGGGCCTAACTCTTATAAATGCTACACAGTCATACCCACAATACACTAACAAAACACACTCTGGAGCTTCACGTTTTGCACTGCTAAGAGCACCAGTAACTAGGATGGACCCCAAAAAAGAGGACACCATAAAGGGGGGGAGGTGAAGCACGATAGAATAAAATCATATCCTAAACTATATAGCACATAAATAATGCTTTACTCTGCTAACTGGGTGGAATGGATGACATTCATGGTTCAAACTGGAGCTTCCTAATTGACTAGCATTTAGAGGGCTGCCCTACCGGTAGGTGGTAGGCGAGTCAATGTCACATGTCCTTGGTAAACCATTGAAATGCAAGGCATGTCTTCTAAAACAGACATGAGCCAAAGGCACACATGCTATTGTTTACGAATTAACAATTTATACAGTTCACCCAAAACAAGGATGCGTGGCCCTACCTCTAACGATGGTGAACGACTTTATACACACTGTTTATTTGCAGCTGCCTGTAGTTTGGGGCATGGCCAGAGACCAATGTCACTTGACGTTTCAGAGCACTTTCTCACTGACGATCACATTAATGTTTGCGTTAGCTCAAACCCTCCCAGTGTTGTAATAACAAGACGTTACACACAAGCTGTTCCGATAGCTGTAATTAGCCACTGCCGCTATCCGTTGGGCTCTCATTATAACCTCAAGGCTGCCGAATGCTATCACCGAGACTCTCTGTCAAGGCGAAAGCTGAGGTTTGTGAAGCTGGTGACTGAACAGGCACCTCAACACAAACTTTAGCAAGGCTTAAAGATGACGCAGTGCCACTTGCTGCAAAGACACGCCACCTCGGTTTCAAATATAGAATATAATTTCAAAATAGAATCATATAGAAATAGTCTCAGATTTTTCTGCCCCCAAATGTATAGTTTTGGGAGGGAAAACCAATGACCACCCCACCCCCCACCGGTTCTTACACCTATGAGTGGAGGTACCAGTAGTCTATAATCCCACCAAACAATGAAATCGACTGACTGGCCAGATACAACTATTCACCGTCGTCCTGATACCGATACTGTGTAATATGATACGTGTAAATCCATAAAACAGTCACTGCACATTTAGACATGAATGTATGTAAGAGTTAGAACAGTGTTAGCCCTCTGGAAAACCTACTGGTGTTCAGTTGAGATGCAGGAACACTGGTCACAGTGTTAGGAGTGATGCTGTTCACATCTGTAAAAAGGACATACAGACACAAATATGAAAGACTAATAAACGTTGGCAACATTCTTCAACTCGACACTCTCTAAAGCTTCTAAAGCTGTACCTGCACAGTAAGCTGCGTCGCAGGAGATCGGCTTCACAAACTCATAGACATAGTAATCTCCTGGACAGGCTTTGACTCGAACTGGGGTGGAACTGTAGTAACAGCAGTCACTTCCTGCCTTCCCACAGACCCCACGATAGACTACTGCATCCTGTATCTGAGGGTGAGGACCATTCAGCCACAGAGTGATATAAGTACCACATCTGGATTCATTAACACAGCTCTCTGGCATACGGATGCTCATCCCGTTATACAGCAGCCGGTACCAGCCAGTCCAGTCTAAGTATCGGTCACAGACCCATAGCCCAGTTGCATTAGTGGCTCTCCAGGGTTGATCCAGAGGTGTGTAGTTGTTGCAGGGATCTTCAAAAGTAGCTGTTGTTCAAAC
>JAMWET010007616.1:0-77500 GCA_024036415.1 Prochilodus magdalenae | reverse complement strand
TGCCTAACTGTCTGAAATAAATGATTATATTTATTTGAAACAACTCCAACTACATTCTGGAGTGATAGCAGGGTCACCCACTCGGAGATCCCGGAATTTCAGATTTCTGGTTTATTTAACAGGATCAACTTAAATTAACATTTATTCCAAAGTAAGTTGAAGAATAATATTACAAGCTTGTGGTAAATCATCACTTTACTTATCACCATTATCACCATTACTAGTTACTTGACAATACATCAGTAGATTAACTGTCAACACTCTCTGGGTGGTCCATATGGTCCATAAACTGAATATACCTTAACTACTAATCAAATGTCACAGTTCTGTTCCATGATAACAAAGTTATGTTGCCATGAATGTATTATACAGACCATTAAGATGCATGTCAACTACTTGTCAACACATCTTGTATAACAAGTACAACACTATCTACCGATTATATACTGATTGAGTGTAAAAGGACTTATATATACATCTATTAATCCACCTAATAAGAGTTAGTGACCAATAAAAAAATCTCCATCAGCTGAACCATTTATCAAGATGCACATTTAGGACCACTGAAGGAAGAGGTGTTTAGTCGCATCCACATTCCACATACATCAGATACAACATGTCACTCAACTATCAAAAATATTACAGATGCTCCTCACAGTGCTGGCAACTTTCCCATCTCCTGAAACACAAAACATATTTAATTACATATACCATAAGTGAGATGTAAAAGGGGAAGATCTGCATAATTAATTTGAGATGTAAACAGAGTCAGAGTGGTTTGGCCTGCATTGAAGACCCTTAAAGAGGGGGTGACAGGAACCGGGGGACAACATGTCGACACATCGACCCGTATAGACATTTTATGTAGCATCAAAAGCACCGGTGAATGTGGTCAAAAACTGATAAAATATTTACTGTAAGTCTATTACGAGACAGTTTGGAGAGATCCACAGGGAGAACAGTGGGCGGTAATCCTGGGAGCTGTGGGATTATCCCACCCGTGTCGGGCAGGTGATGAAAACACCATGTCAGAGTGAGAGCACCAGTCAAAAGCCCCTTATAACATTACAAAGGGTTCCTCAGTTTCATCTTGACTGCAGTCTGTGATGCAAAGCTCAACCTCATGCACATCAACACTGGAGCTTAAGGCAGAGGCATAGATGCTGGAGTCTCCTTAAGGAGCCATTCTGGATCTGAGCTTACACAGGGCAAGCTCTTCTGCCAGGTCTTTTGGCATCTTCTGATTTTGGTGGACAAATTAAAGAAAGAACACCAACACTTTACAGTAAGGTAAGGTTATATGCAAATACTCTACCAACTCCCCTCCTCCCACCAACAATGTAAGCAACAATGCATCATAGTGTCATATGCATCATAACAGCCATTTGCATTTCAGCCACATGTACAGTTGCACACTGGACAAAACTTTCACTGTAGAAGCCAGAACTTACAAAGTGCACTACATAGGAAGGAGTGGGGTGTTTGGGATCCAGCCGCTGACAAAGCAGCTGTGCTGCAACCACCCTGCTAACTCTACTACACTGTACTGAAACTGAGAACCAGGTGAACTACAAAGACAACATAACCATAAAACATCACTGTAGTACAGTCCCGTTTATCCAGTCAATCAGACCTCGCTTTCCCGCTCACACTGCACGGCAAACAACACCCGAGGAAACTGACATTCGGTGGAATTCAGTCTGCTCTCACCAAATCAGGCTTCAAATCAGGCGTATTTTTCTATGTAATTAACTCTTCGTCCACTGCAGCTTAAGTAAACAGTCACACTATTGTTCTTGCATTGTATAAAATGCAAAATTCATCCACTTATTGCATAATGATGTATCCTGAGCATATCCCTACCCTCTCAAGAGACTGTTTCAATAGAACCCTGGAGGAATGGAGAAACCTGAGAATGGGTATTTCTGACTGTCAGCCAAGGCTGGTTTTTGATGCCCTGATGAGGCACCAGCGCCGGCATGGTGCCCCTCCATCCGCAGGAGTGCAACGAGTCCATTAGTGTGTGAGCATGCGGAGAGAAAGTGCTGTGACCAGGAGCCAGTCATTTGCATTAGCCAAATGCCACCATTCTCAGTGTGCGGCCATAAAGGCTTTCTGCATAGTCACAGGAATTACAGGGAGGACATCAACCTGGGGATGACAACCTGGATTACTAATGATGCACACAGAGCATTTACCTGCTGGCAACATGGTTCAATGGGTCCAGGAAACTGGTTAGTTATTTTCAGCTGCTGTGTCTAGCAGATCAGGCCAGGTGGCCTGATCCATATGGGCAGTATAGTGGTTTCATTCAGCCTAACAAGCCGTTTTAAAAGAAGGCCACTGCCGTCTACAGTTAGTTCACTTAATAGAATCCAATTTCACTCATATGCAACAAACTTGTTCTTGTGTGCATGTTTTGGTCATCTTTTTGCCAGCACAAAACACTCAGGAGAGCCGTAGTAGTCGTATCAGCACTGGCCCTTGTTTGGGCAGCATCTAAGCTCAAGCTGAGTTCTAGACTTTGACCTTCTTGTACTAGATAGGAAACATTCTCTAACGAAACACCAAGCATGTTTGTAAGCCGCTCTAGATAAGAGCATCTGCTAAACGCCTAAAATGTAAATGAATGTATTCGTTTCTCACTGTAGGAGTTTTACACCTGACTACCTGAAGACTAAGTATTTGGTCATATCCTTCAGCCAACACTCATACCACATATCAAGGACGTGCCTTATTCCAAGATCCTTTGTGGGGTCTGATGAGGGAAGGTAGGTACTCACTCGTGAGGGCTACAATCTGCACAGTGCAGGAATTCCGACAGTTAAATCTCTATGTGATGTTTGGCCACCGTCTGGATAAAGGCCTCCAGACGGAGGATTGGGGATTGTCCTGTCAGGCTCTCGGCCAATGTCAACACATGAACAACCTCCTTTGTGGAATCTGCCATGGTGATGTAACTGCAGAACTGGGTACTATGGCCTATCTATTCCTTTTCATAGCACAGGATTTATCACCACCAGTGCGTACCCATTCTAGTCTGCATGGGTGACCCAAGCTGCCAACAAAGCACTGTGCAGGCTAGTGGTGGTTCCAAACAAGTGTGGGGCATGTTCACATAGCATGGGTTGGGTTCAGTGAGTCCACCTAGAAACATCACTGACCAGTGCCCACCACTGGTCACTGCTCGGTGGCCATTTGCAACCCTTCATGGACTTCATGACCTCCACAATGATGGAATGTTTCAGCAGAAGTGGACGAAAGGTATGAACTGCATGTTTGCCAGACATGAGCGCCAATCGAGCACTTATGGGGTGTAGTTGGGAGGTGCATTCGCACCTGATATCCTGCACCAAGAAATACCACGGAGCTGTGGATGGCTATCCAGGCACAGCTCAACGTCTCTCCAGACATCTTCTCAAGAGTGTCCTACACAACACTAGTTCCTGTCCCATGGCCCCTTCAGCAGACCTCTACAGCTGTTAGTAATATTTGGCTGTGAAAAAACCCAATTCAGGGGCAAGTTGGAGAAGTCGGCGTCATCTCGTGTTCTCTATCTTGGAAAAGCACCAAACAAAACATGGGAAGACTGAATATTTTCATAGGGCGGAACTAACATGCATGCATGGCCAGACCGGCAATGAAAATGAGCAGAGAACAACACAGATGGTATCTGAGGTGAGAACCCATGTGCAGGGACAATTATTATTAGACATGCCAGCCAAGAGGACATGCTCAAGGCGTCTTCTATTACCACTTAAATGGGCAAAATTCCATAATCACTGAAAATGTAGACAACTTTTTATGCTGATTTATGCAGCAAAATATCATTTTTATTGCTGCCATTTTTTTACATTGTTGTTTCTGTTCTTGTCTCTCCATAAAAGGAGAGAGGTATACCATGAATTTTGTAAGCAGTTTGAAGCAGTTATATTCCATTGTTTGAGAAAATATCTGTGCTATAAACACCCATAAAGCCATTAATGGGAATAAAGGAAGCTGGCTGACTAGCTGTGGCGCCTTTAAATCAAGTCCTTGTATTCATTCTAATTTTGCTCATTTACATTTGCGTTGTTTCGTGTTGAGTTACAGCCTGCACTGAGACACGGCCATGACCACCAAAATAGAACCCCTTAGGTTGACGATTTGACTTGTAAATTTGAAAAACTGAAAGCAGCAGAAGTCACCTGAGGTCCTAAATTTGTTTAAAACTGTTCCTCGTTAAGCATTATCATCAGCGGTATCTGTAGATGTGACCCCGGGCTAAATGTCAGAGCTCTCCCACATCCTTAGGGTGAGATAAGTATACACCTCATTTGCCCTAATTAACCAAATATTAGAAGTGTTTTCCACCCCTCTTTTCCAAGGTCACCAACAATTATGTACTGGACTGAGTTATTACATGTGCTGCACCAATTAACGTGAGACAGTAAATTTCAAACATTAATTCGGAAATTCTTGGAAATAAGAAGCGGACTTCTGCACTGTAGGAGGTGGAGATTCTACCTACCTACCTAACTGTTCATGTACAGAGCTTCCTATAAACATACACTACAGTACAACACTTTAATGAGACGATTGGTCAGAACACACTCACTATAAAGTAATGGGTGGTGGATTTGAAGAGTTGTGAATTCCACAGCCCATTTTCTTTTACCTTCACCGTTATCCATCTCCAATCACATAGTTTGTTTAGCTTTTCTCACCCAGAGCACAACCGTCTCAGATCACTACCTAAACTGGCGGTAAGCATAACACATGTTCTTCCACAAGCTACTGAGTTAACTATACTACATCCTCTACAGCTAGAACTGTGAAACCTTTCCAGATCCATCAACTTGTATCGAGTACTGAATTTCATATTCTGACCAAGTGCTTAAGAGCTACATGGATCAGACTGGAATAGACCGTCGGACAACTATAGCGTAAATGGTGCTGGACTAAGCCAGAAGGTTCCCCCGCCTCACAAACTAATCAGACATTGCTTCCACTGCCTCACAAACTGATCAGACATCACTTCCACCGCTTCAGAGACTAATCAGACATTACTTCAGTTTCCTCACAAACTAATCAGACAACCGCTTCACTACATATATATATATATATATATTTACAGTGACATGACCAGCTCTGCAGAAGTAAGTACCCATGTGGTGTATGTGCATGTCTGTGTGTGTGATTGTACCCCAAGTCAGTCTTCTCTTTCGGAGAGCAACTGTGAAGAGTCCAACCAGAAGCAGAGGCAGAATCACAGACACATCAGTGATGACGGAGGAAACTGGAAGTGGAGAAAACGATTAATAACTAAGGAACTGATTACAAAGTGATGATGATGATAATATATGAGCCAATATTCTTTGTGTGTACTGGAAATGACGCCTGTGCACTTAAACCTGCAGCAGACCATGGAGATAATGTGGTGGTAGATGTTCAGGATGTGGTCACATGGTGTGTGCAATGCACTCGGAAGTGGAGGAAACGTGGAGTGTGTGATGGTGAACAGCAGCTGGTGCTACAAGGCCAGCGTTGTTACTCCTGCACACCCCTGCTCACCCTTTCTAGGTCCTTTCTACCTCTTGTCCTCTGGAGTCGACTTCCATCATGGTCAGTACCGTCTGTCTTCCACCCCAGGTGAACACGGACACGGCTCTGTGTGGACTTCATGAAGCTCTCACATGCTTTCAGACACAACACCAGGGTCGCTGCGCTAAGTGTGGTTGGGAAGTTCAACAGGGCCAACCTCAAACTTTAACCAACACATCACCTGCCCCACCAGGACCAACAGCACACACTGCTACACTCCGTTCAGGGACAGTTACAAAGCCCAGTGTCCTCCGCTGTTTGGCTTCTCACACCAAAATATAAACGAAGGACGGGAGGTTCTGGTTCAGCACTGTCTGAACGTCACACAACCACAAGCTGTGGGCCGACAAGCCGTCCTCTGAGGTCTGCGGTTCTAATAATAATAATAATACTAATAATAATAATGAAGCTAGTGAGGTTAACAGTGTTGGTGTTGCTGACCACATTTGCACAGAGAGGGACGTGAGGAAAGCATTCAAGGGGGTGGACCCCAGGCAAGTTGGAAGATGTGGGACTTCCTCAATCCCTGTGTCACTGGATCGTCAACTTCCTGATGGACAGACCACATGTAGTGGGGGTAGGCGAACATGTCTCACCCACCCACCCTCTCCGAACAGGAGCCCCCAAGGATGTGTCCTGAACCCCCTGCTGTACTCTCAAGACACTTCCACTTCTACCACCAGTGTCCAGTGTGCCCACACAGAGGGTCTACCTGGAGGAGGTTAAAGACCTGGAGCTCTAATCTCATCCTCAACATCAGCAGGACAAAGCAGCTGATGGTGAACTGCAGCAAGAAACAGGAGCTACCAGCCTGTATGAACCAATGGAGCTGCAGTGGAAAGAGCAAAGAGGTCCATGTACCTTTGTAGCTTGCATCTTGTAGGAGCCGTCAGGGTCTTGCCACATCAACAACCTGGCCAAAAGGCTCGTCAGTGTCTCTACCACCTCAGATGCCTAGTACCTTCTATTGCTTCCCTTGTTCTGTTTATTTAACATCTTGTTTTTGATCTCATGTGTTTATATCTTTATATTTTCTGATTGTTCATTGTATCAATAATAAAATAAAACACCATAAAGAGGCTAAGAGATTTTTGGATGTTTATTAATATGAACGATGATGCTGTGTGTGTGTGTGTGAGTGTCAGGTTCTCTCTGTCTCTCTAGCAGCGATCGTCGTGCTGCCACCACTGGGGTCTCCTCCCTTCTCCTCCACCTCTCCATCTTCCTCCATCAACTTTTCCGACAGTCTGTGAAGGTGTGAAGTCCACTCGGTCATGTTCTCTGTGGTGTCTCCTTTGTCTCTGTCCTCTCCTCCAGACTGTGGAGACTTCCCCCACTGGCCAGTCAACTTTCCTCCATTTGGTTTTCTTTCCTCTCCTGGTCTGTCTCCCTTCTTTTCCAGGTTCTTCCTGGACACTCGCAGACGCTCCTTCCTCCATCATGAAGTCCAGGAGCTCACTAACAACCTCAGACATGTTGTTGAAGTAGCTCTCTGGATCTTCTTGCTTCTTTGTCTCATCGGTGTCCAGGAGGGAATGGATGACATCACCCACCACCATCATCACGGTCTCGTTTTGGCCTGCCATAAAGACACACACAGTCAGTTTTACATCTTTTCAATTTAACTGTAAGATGTGTTTATGTGCTTTACTCACCCAGAGGCTGGACACTCGGTGACGGAGCAGCCTCCAGCAGGAACTTCAGGAGCATCTCTCTGACGTTCTCCTGCTCATCAGAGGTGCTCACTGGGTTCTTCAGAAGGCTCTCCTCTTTCTGAGTGCCCTCTTTATCCTCCTCATGGACCACATCCAGTTCTTTTATGGCTTCTGCTGTTGGTTCCTCAGCCTCCTTCGTCATCGTCATATCATCATCTGCTTTCATAAAAATAGAGTCGGTTTCCCAGCTCTTTCATTTTCAGTGTTATTGATTCATTTCCTTTACTCACCCAGAGGCTGGACGCTCTCAGGCCCAAGGTCCTCCAGGACCACCCCCAGGAGCTCACCGGTGACCTTGGCCTTGTAGTCGCTGTAGCCGACTGGTTCATCTAGAGGGAAGGAAGACAGGTTAGAGCTGATCTTCAGCTGAACTCCTGATTTGATATGAAGTGAATGTGACTGTATCATCATGCTCTCTGTTCTTTTCCTTTACTCACCCACAGGCTGGAATCTGGTGGAGAACCCAAGTTCCAGTAGAACCTCCAGGAGAAGGTCACTGGTTTCCATCATCTAGATCTTGATCTCGTTCTCTGATCCAACATGAATAATTATGGTCAGTTTTCACCATAGAGTCTATGTATGATTCAGTACCTACTATGAATTATTCAGTATCCAGTATGAATTACTCAGTGACTGGTGTGGATTATTAAATATAGCTGTGTGTTATGAATTATCACTAACTGGTATGAACTACTCCGTACCTGTTACGAATAGCAGCTGTCCTCTTCGGCGTCTCTGCTCAGACTGACCTGAGACAGCAGCGCGAGCGGAACTTCTATAACTGTCCACCTTTATGACATCACACCGTGTAGCCTTTAGTGTATTATGACATCAGAGCAAGTTCTTCCACCAGTCTCCATTCTATTCCGCTCACTGTTGGTAATGAAGGAGAAGCTACAGTCCAGTGTCCTTCATGTAGTGGACTATAGCGGAGCTCCTGTTAGAGTTCCTCACTTCTCCCAGTACTGAACCCAGAATATAGTCAGTCAGTGACATCACATCTACAGTTACTTAACCTGCTACTGTACGGTGTTACCACATGGTGACAATTACTGCTTCTCAGTTTTACTAAAATTCATGTATATAAAATCCTGTTGTGGAAATCCTATTAGCATGGCTAGCATGGCTAGCCAAGTTGTAACTGGGGTGTCTTAGGACATAGGTCAATAGCAAACAGGATGCTGGGGAAATAGTGTATCAGAGCCTCCAGGGTCACTGAGGTCACATGACCAAAGTTCAGGAGGAGACTATCCCCTGTATTAAACAGAGGTATTAACTGCTCAAGTAAGACTGCATGAAGAACTGCACACAGGACCTCCCCTTTTAATCCAGTGGTTTGAGGGTCCAGCCTTCAGGCCTTTAGGAGAGGGACCTGTCCCAGCTGATTGTAGAAAAAGCAGAGGCTACCAGGTCCTGTTCTAATGGTGTCTTCATAGCCATATGGAAAATCAATATTTAGTTTTACCAACCAAAACCAGCCAACACGCTACAAAGGTGAGGAAGACAGTAGGTCCAGACAACATCAATCCTGGACTCCTGAGACACTGCACAGACCAGCTGTGTGGGATAGGACACTTTCAATCCAAGTCTGAGACAGGAGAGACCCCAGTGACCTTAATGGCTACAGACCAGTAGCTTTGACCTCTCACCTGTATGAAGGCAGTAGGTCCAGACAACATCAATCCTGGACTCCTGAGACACTGCACAGACCAGCTGTGTGGGATAGGACACTTTCAATCTAAGTCTGAGACAGGAGAGAGTGCTGGTGCTCTGGAAGACATCATGTGTAGTGTATACTCCAAAGACCACACACCCCAGTGACCTTAATGGCTACAGACCAGTAGCTTTGACCTCTCACCTGTATGAAGGCAGTAGGTCCAGACAACATCAATCCTGGACTCCTGAGACTCTGTGCAGACCAGCTGTGTGGCATAGGACACTTCCAATCTATGCCTTAATGGCTAAGTGACCTTGATGGCTACAGACCAGTAGGCTTTGGTAAAGACTTGTCCTCACCTGTCTTCATTCACTTGTGGGATCAGCTATGGGTCCTCTGCAGGTCGCCCAGCAGCCAAGCATTGCAGTGGGGGTGCAATCATCTACCTTTGCTCATCTGATCCTATGCTCATCTTGAAAAGCCAGGAAGCACTGTTAGAACCATGTTCTTTGATCTATCTAGTGCTTTCAACACTCCTCCACACTTTATATGACTCATCAGCCATCTTCTACACCGCTGCCTGCCGGGGGGCGGCATCACGACTGCAGATAGGAAGAAACTGGACAAGCTTTTCAGGAACGCAAGTTCTGTTCTTGGCTGGGAGTTGGACAGGTGGACATAGCTGGGGAAAGGAGGATGTTGGCCAAGCTGGCATTTATAATGGAGAACAGCTCTCACCCACTACTAGAGACAGTTGCTGCACTGGCCAGATATACCACAGCAATTTGCTGCTGGACCTCATCACCTGTAGATCACCAGTACACCACTAGCCCATCACCTGTAGATCACCAGTACACCACTAGCCCATCACCTGTACGCCACCTAAGCATCACCAGAACATTACCATTACATCACCTGTATACAACTTGCACTGACTGCCAACATCACTATAGCTCATGCACTCTTACACAAACATACAAACACATACACAAAACCTGAGCTCGGGTTCTCGGGGTAACAGGTTGAATGTGCAGCTAAAAGAATGGTGCTAAAACAATATTTACAACAATATAAAAGACATTTTATATGAACTGTGAAAACACAGACATTCAGTGTTTCTAGTTCCAATACAAAAAAAATAATAATCAAGCAGTGTGAAACCCTGCACTTCCACATAGTCTGTATGTGCGGTTTTCTCTTCACCATGCAGTGAAAACAACCAACAGTTCCACAACCTTAAACACAGTATACATGAGCACTCAAGAGAGAAGGAGGTTACAACCAGGGGGCTGAACCCATCTGACACTAAGAGGAATGAATACTAGTTAGACTTGCCTACCATCACACACCTACCTCACCAAACAGCACCCGGGTTCAGGTGTGTTGGTTATTTCTGGGTTTGTGAGGCCATGAAAACAGGACCTGTCCGTTTCACTCAACACAGCTTAACAAAATAAACAACTTCACTTTTAAACCGGTGGGAAAGTGTTACAGCACGGCTACAGTCGCTCCCCCATCCTTTAAGACCACCCGGTCACCTGATGGGGGGCTGGTAGCACCATCCAACGACCCTTTGGTGGTGGAACTTCTCCACACACCTGTAAACAAAGTCCGATAACCGCTGTGACCTTGACCGCCATGACAGCCCAGCCTCCGCGAGCCGTTAGCATCAGGCTAACATCCCAAACTAGCTCCTCTCAGCAGCCTGAGGCTGAAAGAGGCCAGTTTAATGTGGGAGAGTGATTCACTATCAGTGATCCACCCAGTAACTGGAATATCTGAGTTTCTACAGCAGGAAAGTCACTATAAATGATCCGGTTCAGCTGAAACAGTCTAAACACAGAGCCGCTTCCCAGCGCTCGCGCTAGCCCGCTCCCTTCAGCTCTCTGGCGTTTAGTTTCCCGGGCACGGCGCTGTGACATATCCCGCACGCAGACCCATATGATTGGTTGATTAGTCTAAAGCAGCCAATAGGATTAGAGTAGATCTAACCTGATGTCTGAAACCGGGTTCATACCGAGTGCATCTCAACTAAGCTTTACACAGTGCCCTTTCTTAAAGGGACAGGACTCTATTTAGAAGAGCACGGAAATGCATTTATGAGTTTATAGTTTAACTAACATGGAGAAGGAGCTCATTAAACTAAGGAGAATAATGTGGAACAGATAATAAACATGTCAGCAGTAAAGTTGTGATTATATGTAATTTATTTACTTTTTCAAAGATGGGTGTAAACATGTTTGAATAGCTGATTGTTCATTGGAGCTAGCTAAAACAGCAAAATAGTTCATAAGTCAAGATCTATTATGGTTTGGCAACATATGCTGATTTTTAGACCACTCTCTTTTTCACATTCATGTTTACTTCAACATGACGACACCAAGTAACATTTGGTATGTATTACAACAGCCTGGTTTTAAAATCAAATATTGCAGGTGCTGGACTTCCCATACCTGCAGTCCCAGTACCTCCAAGAGCACCAATAACAGCAGTGATTGGATTTGGCATGGACTGGACAAGTGTCTGGATGTAGACCACATAACAATGAGCCCATATTGTGGACAATTGTATAAAAAAACGACAAAGTTAAAAAAATCCACATTAGGAAAGGATCTTTTGGAACTATGTACAAAATTGATAACTCTGATGTGTTCATCCAGTAATCCTTTACCCGAGGAGACTTCTGAATCAAAGTGGATTTTCCATAATGAGAGTTTGAAATAATCTTTATTGTTTTACATGTAATTCAAATGAACAAGTATAATCTTAGTATTAAATAATGTATGCAGTTTATCAGAAGTTACAAGGCAGAAAAGACATCGAAGAAGACTGAAACAAACCAGAAGAAATAAATCCAGAAAATGTAGTCTACAAACCAAAGTGTATGTGCTCAAACTGATAAAAAACTAATAAAATACGACATTAAACAGTAAATCCATTATAATTCTGGTTGTTCTGTTCTTAAGGATATTACTGCTGTTTAAATTACAGTGTAGGTTGGAGGTTCATGTCTCTCAAAGCTGGGGCTTCAAATACCGGTATAATGCATTCAGCCACTTCCTGTACTGCTGCCTGACCTGGAGGTAAACCAGAGAAGTTGGGTAGTCAGCAACATAATGGATATTTTTCCAACTAGAGCTAGAGTATATATACTATATCAGGATATTATTGATTCAGACATCTCATCAGTTGAAGCTGTTAAGTATAAGCCTGTTAGAGTATTTACGATCAACAACAACATCCATTTAGTTGGGTGTCTCTAAACTTTTGACAAATACTGCCAGTTAGTATACAATTGTCTAATCACTATCTAGTCATTTATTGGTTTTTGATACCCACCAATCTTTTAATGGAAAGACATGCATTAGTCTGACACTGATGTCTATTCAAATCATCATAAGCACAGAACACTGAAGGTGAGAACAATTTCCTTTAGCTAGAACCAAGCTCTGTCCAACAGGTCAAAGCAAGTTCAAAACAAAGGGACCGCTGACCCTAATAGGTGAACTCACTTCGCACTTCTTTCATTTGAACATTTTACCAACACACTACTTACAGTACACTAACACATTACACTTACTGGGTTACTGTACACCAACACACTACTTACAGTACACCAACACATTACACTTACTGAGTTACTGTACACCAACACACTACTTACAGCACACTAACACATTACATTTACTGAGTTACTGTACACCAACACACTACTTACAGCACACTAACACATTACACTTACTGAGTTCTGTACACCGACACACTACTTACAGTACACCAACACATTGCACTTACTGAGTTACGGTACACCAACACACTACTTACAGCACACTAACACATTACATTTAGTGAGTTACTGTACACCAACACACTACTTACAGCACACTAACACATTACACTTACTGAGTTCTGTACACCGACACACTACTTACAGTACACCAACACATTGCACTTACTGAGTTACGGTACACCAACACACTACTTACAGCACACTAACACATTACACTTACTCATTTACTGTACACCAACACACTACTTACATTACACTAACGCATTACACTTACTGAGTTACTGTACACCAACATGCTACTTACAGCACACTAACACATTACACTTACTCATTTACTGTACACCAACACACTACTTACATTACACTAACGCATTACACTTACTGAGTTACTGTACACCAACATGCTACTTACAGTGCACTAACACATTACACTGAGTTACTGAACACCAACACACTACTTACAGTTCACTAACACATTACACTAACTGAGTTACTGTACACCGACACACTACTTACAGCACACTAACACATTACACTAACTTAGTTACTGTACACCAACACACTACTTACAGCACACTAATACATTACACTTACTGAGTTACTGTTCACCAACACGCTACTTACAGCACACTAACGCATTACACTTACTGAGTTACTGTACACCAACACACTACTTACAGCACACTAACACATTACACTTACTGAGTTACTGTACACCAACACGCTACTTACAGCACACTAACACATTACACTTACTGAGTTACTGTACACCGACACACTACTTACAGCACACTAACGCATTACACTTACTGAGTTACTGTACACCAACACACTACTTACAGCACACTAACGCATTACACTTACTGAGTTACTGTACACCACTGGATGCTTGTTGAATTAGATACAAACAATGACTGACCTCTTGATTGAGGACACAGTGGACCAGGAAGATGAAGGTCCCCTGCTGGGAGTTGAGGAACAGGAAGAGAATCTCCAGGACCTTTCTGCCATGTGTGAAGAAACCCAGAATCCAGGGACAACCGAGAATAACAATCTGGATCAGAGTTTTAAAGACGAGGATTCTATAGAAAGAGAGAGAGAGAGAGAGAGAGAGAGAGAGAGAGCAAAAGAGACAGAGTCAGTGAGAGAGTAAGAGTGAGAGAGAGAGTGCAAGACAGAGAGAAAGAGATGGTGAATTCTACCTGTTTACTACTAACTATGTACTAAGTATGCTCAATGCAATAATTAGCACTATCAGAATATACACTTAAATAAAACTACCTGTACTTAACTGTACTATTAAAGTACAGACGTGACTACTATAACACTATACTACAGTATAATATAGACACGGTGTAAGACAGATATACTTAAGTACATATTAAAGTAAACTTATAGCACATTTAAAAAGAAACATAGTTTTTATCCAAACTACGCACTGAGCTTCCTTACTTGAGAAAGAACACGGCCATATAGTGTGCCTAAGCAAGACTCTTAATGATATCTCAACAGGCTGTGGAGCAGAGTGTCTGCTGAAGTAAACAGACATGCAGAAATCCATTCCAGATGTGTGAATGTCAGAATGTGTGTGTACTGTTTGTTACTTCATTTGTTTGAGTTGGGAAGATTCACTGTTCAGCTTAGCCATGGTCTTCCTGAGAATGACGATGATGATGATGAAGAAGATCAAGTTGAACTGCAAAAGTAGCACAAAATTATTAAAGTAATTTAGAAAATATAATTCCTACTACATAAGGATATATGTGAAGGTCTCTGAGGCCTTGTCCACATGTACATGAGTATGTGTGGTATGGTCTTTCGTCCACACGCTGTGTAGCTAAGGAGCTTTTGACTTGCAAAGTAGAGTGTGTCATGTTCTGTGTTTTATGCCAGTGTGTTTGTTGTTTTCTCCTTTGTTTACATGATGCGATTTTGTGTAATGGCAGATTAAACACACTTAGCACACTGTAGAGGAGATATCATGGCACTTACTATGATTATAAAACACACAGGACCCAGAAAACTCCACACAAAGCTCCTGTCTGTCCTAATCCAGCAACTGCACAGAGAAAACCACAGAATACATCACAGATGAATAATAATCTGTTAATCTGATAATCTGTAGAATACATGTCACAAACTTTACTCGTTAATGATGCTTGTAATAAAATTAAAATGAAAACTTTGACGATTACTTATAAAAAATCAATAGTATATTATGCATCATAAAAAGTATAAAATTCATAACATAACATAATGTTTTTACCTCATAAATGTTTTTTGTTTTTCAAAACAACAAATTAACATTTTTATATGATAGAGAGTCCACCAATTAGGGCGCATCACTCACTGTGTTTTGAGCTTGGTTGGAACTGTTGGACAGAGCTTGGTTCTAGCTAATGGAACCTGTTCTCCTTTAGTGTTCTGTGCTGATGATGTGAATAGATGTCAGTGTCAGACTAATGAATGAGCTTCTATTAAAGACTGGTGGACTGAGAGACACTAGAGTCTCTTCACCTACACTGAGCTGATGAAGAGTCCTGTTCCAGAAATGATAATAGGACATTAGAGCCGTAACAAATCATGCTCCTGTTACTCTCCATACTTAAGTACATGTAAAGGTAAATACTTTAGTACTGTTACTCTCCATACTTAAGTACATCTGAAGGTACATACTTTAGTACTGGTACTCTCCATACTTAAGTACATCTGAAGGTACATACTTTAGTACTGGTACTCTCCATACTTAAGTACATCTGAAGGCACATACTTTAGTACTGTTACTCTCCATACTTAAGTACATACTTTAGTACTGGTACTCTCCATACTTAAGCACATCTGAAGGTACATACTTTAGTACTGTTACTCTCCATACTTAAGTACATCTGAAGGCACATACTTTAGTACTGTTACTCTCCATACTTAAGTACATCTGAAGGTACATACTTTAGTACTGGTACTCTCCATTTTTAAGTACATCTGAAGGTATATACTTTAGGTACTCTCCCTATTAAGTACATCTTACATACTTTAGGCTATTTCTCCATACTTAAGTACATCTGAAGATACATACTTTAGTACTGGTACTCTCCATACTTAAGCACATCTGAAGGTACATACTTTAGTACTGTTACTCTCCATACTTAAGTACATCTGAAGGCACATATTTTAGTACTGTTACTCTCCATACTTCAGTACATCTGAAGGCACATACTGTTACTCTCCATACTTCAGTACATCTGAAGGTACATACTTTAGTACTGGTACTATCCATACTTCAGTATATCTGAAGGCACATACTTTAGTACTGTTACTCTCCATATTTCAGTACATCTGCAGGTACATACTTTAGTACTGTTACTCTCCATACTTAAGTACATCTGCAGGTACATACTTTAGTACTGGTACTCTCCATACTTCAGTACATCTGAAGGCACATACTTTAGTACTGTTACTCTCCATACTTCAGTACATCTGAAGGTACATACTTTAGTACTGTTACTCTTCATACTTAAGTACATCTGAAGGTGGATACTTTAGTACTGTTACTCTCCATACTTAAGTACATCTGAAGGTGGATATAATGGTTTGTGTACATGGTTTGTGTACTTCGTCCGTCACTGATTTCAAGATATGCCACAGTACATGGTCTTCGTTAAAGGCGGCACCTGTTTCTCC
The DNA here is from genome assembly GCA_024036415.1 of Prochilodus magdalenae. Classification (NCBI taxonomy): domain Eukaryota; kingdom Metazoa; phylum Chordata; class Actinopteri; order Characiformes; family Prochilodontidae; genus Prochilodus; species Prochilodus magdalenae. The sequence goes on along the minus strand of JAMWET010007616.1, from coordinate 61,077 downwards.
AAAATCAAAAGTGTATGTTATCTTTGCCGAAGACACTGACTCCACACCATGACTGGTCCTAGGCCTGTTGCAGGTAACAGTATGGGTGAAGGGTTCTTCTGATTTGGGGTTGTAGTCAAGGAATTTCTACATTGAATACAAATTAATGAAGAACTCTGTGTTCTTACTGTTCACTGCCGTATCCGTAAGGAAAAAGTCCAACAGACACGCCCACCACAACCATGGGGGTCACATATCCAATCACAATCAGGCATTTCCACCCCAGCACGTCTTTCTGCTTTGATTTGATCTTTGTGAGGTTCTTCACAGAGATTAGGAGAAGAACAGCTTCAATGAACATCCAGACAAAAGCAGAGAGAAAGAGGAAGTGCAGAACACCTGCGAGCACTGCACACGCCAGCTAGTAGAGAGAGAGAAAGAGAGAGAGAGAGAGAGAGAGAGAGAGAGGGAGAGAGAGAGAGAGAGAGAGAGAGAGATCAAATATATAACATGGCTAATAATATTTAGTCACTGTGAAATGCGCTACTGTTGTCCAACACATTAGTATATGCTTTTTGTACACTAACTAGTCCCATCGAGACATCAAAGCTTTTTCGATCCGACTGAAGAACTTGGTAAACATTCTGAATTTTTGTTCCCTTAAGAATGAATGGGGTGAAAAAGTAAATGAGCACCTGCTGTACTTTTGGTCAATCGACAGGACAGACACAGTCTCCCATACACCATGTCAAGGTAGACCTCCAAACACAAATTCAATGTTGGTCTTACCCACACTCATCTGTCTTCCCCATCCCTTTTTTCTCCCAGTCCTATTCATTTTTACCCTACCCAAACCCTATGGTGTCCTTTAACCAAACATGTACTCATTCAGTAAAAGACTCATCCAGCCAAAATGCACTACAGAACGTCACAGGAGGTCTTTCCTACCTGTGGCCATCAGACTTTATAACTCCTCCCTTAGAGCACAACACCATTCACATGTACAGTAATAACAGTAAAACAATAATGTAATTATGTGTGCGACAACTCAAATTGTGCAATATTTTTCTGACTTCTGAACACTTACTGCTGTTAACAGTATATCTGTACTCATTATTATAGCCACAGCCACTTTACTTTTATTTTATCTTTATAAGACTTTATATATGTGTACATATTGTAAATTATTATTGTTTATTCTAAATGGTTGCTACTGTAAAAACTGCAATTTCCCCCTGGGATTAATAAAGTATTTCTGATTCTGATTCTGATTCTGACTCAAGACAGATCCCCAAACTCTAATCCACATAATCCACAGGCATACTGACCCACACTCACAATGTGTCCTTTTATTGATCCTTTATTCCTCCCATAAACTACCATTCATTTTATTAGCAATACCGAGCTAGCAACAAGATTAAGATGCGCAGTCACTCTGCAATATTTTGTAGTATATATATATATATATATATATATATATATATATATATATATATATATATATATATACATACACACACACACACTTTACTATCACTACGATATTCATCCCCAGCTGATGAAGTAAATCATTCTCACCTGATCAGCCCGTATGTACTGCAGGAACTCCTGTGTGAGTATGAAGAGGAGGTGAGCCAGGAACAGGCTGATACACAGGTTTATCAGAGGAGTGATGTTAACCCTCAGGTTTCGATGACAAAGGGCAAAGGTCAACAGAGACAAGCTCAAGGACAACAGCCCCACTCCTACTGCCACCATGCTGAGCCGCTCCATAAGGGACTCACTCTGTAAATTAAACGTATTTACTAATAAGAAATACTTCTCAAGACCTGAGCGCACGTATATTAGCTCATGCATGATGAAAATATAAGCAATGCTGAGTTTATAGTGAATTCGTTTTGAAACTCATTCTCGTGGACCATATTGTTGCTATCCACAGAAAAACAGTTTTTTTATAGTTTTGATGCCTTTTACTGTCGTTCGTCATTTGAACACAGATCCTGCAGTTTACACTGTGTGAACATGTCATGATGAATGGACCAACCGAAATGGCCCAAAACTGCTTGGAGAAAAGTTAAACTAGGTTTTTTACCTCTCTTGTAAAGTTATCATTTTGGAGATACTTCTTTTTTTTGCTTTGGACAGCGACGTTATATAGTACAAATTCAAAAAAGTAAAAAAAAAAAGGCAAAAAAAAAAACAGGCTTGTTGTTTAGTGCTTGTGGCTCCAAAATATTCTACAGTTAAATACAGACTGGATTATATAGAGATATATACAAACTGGATTTTACAGTTATATTAAGACTACATTCTACATTTATATACAGACTGGATTCTACAGTTAAATACAGTTTGGATTCTACAGTTATAAAAACTGGATTCTACATTTATATACAGACTAGATTCTACAGTTATATACAGTCTGGATTCTACAGTTATATACAGTTTTGATTCTACAGTTATATACAGAATAGATTCTACAGGTATATACAGTCTGGATTCTACAGTTATATACAGTCTGGATCCTACAGTTACATACAGACTGAATTCTACAGTTACATACATATTGGATTCTACAGTTATATACAGACTAGTTTCTACAGTTATATACAGACTGGATTCTACAGTTATATACAGACTAGTTTCTACAGTTATATACAGACTAGATTCTACAGTTATATACAGTCTGGATCCTACAATTACATACAGACTGGATTTTGCAGTTACGTACAGACTGGATTCTACAGTTATATACAGACTAGATTCTACAGTTATATACAGACTAGTTTCTACAGTTATATACAGACTAGATTCTACAGTTATATACAGTCTGGATCCTACAATTACATACAGACTGGATTTTGCAGTTACGTACAGACTGGATTCTACAGTTATATACAGACTAGATTCTACAGTTACATACAGACTAGTTTCTACAGTTACATACAGACTAGATTCTACAGTTATATACAGACTAGTTTCTACAGTTACATACAGACTGGATTCTACAGTTACATACAGACTAGTTTCTACAGTTATATACAGACTAGTTTCTACAGTTATATACAGTTATATACCCATCCCTGCTCTTTTCACATAATTGGTTGTGATGAAGTTCGCAAATCTGTCATATAAACATTGCTTAAATCTTCAATCTTACATTATATCCTGTGAGGGGAGGGTCAATCTGCATAATAAGCGCAAAGGTTGACAGGTGAACACAGGAGCACACAGTGTGGCTGATGTTGGTCTGGAGAAGTTCACAGCCATCTACAATCCATTCAGTGTTATTCCAGTACACACAGGAAAGTGTACCATTAGGGTCAAGTTCCTAAGATAAGAAAAAGAGAAGAGAGATGATCATGTCTCCCACCTTAAATTACTATATACTTATATATAAGCTGGTCAGCTGTGGAAAACACTGGTTAATATATCTTATATATTTTAAACTGAATCTTATGTGAGGAAATTTTAGAAATGAAACGTTTTAGTAAACTTACCGAGATGTGTTCCAAGGTGAAGTTAACCGGTGTGCTAAGCTGTGTGTTGGTGGTCTTGGGCAGTGTCGCTGACACCACAGTGGACATCATGGTTTTCTCTGTGTTGCTGGTTTCATTAAAGAAGCTGGGTTTCAGCATACTCGCAATGTTGGCGAAGCTCATTAAGGCTGTAGCAGCTGATCCTAAAGTACGACAACAAAATACTTCACTAAAATAAATAATGCCTACTAAAAGTTTTCATAATCCATAAAAAAATTAAACGCAGGCCTCAAACTATAACATTTTTTGTTAGAGCATTTCTGACACATATACTGAGGATTCTAGTGCCAAGGGTTCAATAACCTGCTATGGCTAAGTCTGAACATCAGGCATTGGGCAACGTCAAGCTGAATGCCTTACAACAAAGCTGGATATCCAAGACCTAGACACCTAGATAGGTGTTCTCTAAAGCTAGAATGTGTTGAAGTAGTGATTAGATTTAATTAAGTCCTAAAAAAAATTACAGTCTCCTAAAAAAATAGTTTCTGCAAATGTTAATAAATAGCTACACAAAATTTGATTAATTTAGAAATAGTAGAAATCCAAAAGGCTAGACATCCTTTTAGTTCTGAAGTCTCAAAATGTAATCAACTTGTTTGGCCATGACTCATTGAACATAACTGACTCATTAGCGCTGGCTGGAATGGTGAATGATTGAACATAGGAATTGCAGACTAATCATAATTCCTCTAGTTTCTCTGAATCTTCCAGCCTTGTGCTACCTCTAAACACAATCATCAGCAGACTGATGTTTTCGAAATGGATCTAAGTTTATGCCTACAAAGGCAAAAACATATCAGTCCTGGAAGTGTAAGAAATGTCTCACATAAAACCACTGGCCAGAAAGGCAAAGCAAAACCCCTATATGGCAGCAAAGCACTTGTAAGAAGGTTTAGCTTATACAGGAGTGATGGTGTTTCGTCCTACTGTACAATGTTACTGTAATTTCCTCAGTGAGATATTTAAACTGGCAAAACACTGTCATCCATATACATCTTCATCCAGTAGGCATGCGCAAACAGTGCTATGCAAAATTTATAGGCAGGCATGAACTTTTTGAACTATTTGTCTCCAGTAGGAGTGTTAGACCAATAAAACACAATTTTAATTAAAACACATTTTTTTGGGTTGAAAATACAATATTTTGTTTAGAAAAAAATTTAGAAGGACATCCGTTTGGCTCCTCATGACCTGGTTAAACGTAATGCAGGACTGATTAGGTATCAAATGGTAATTTTTGTTGTTGTCATGTTACGTAATGTATATGTATGAAATCTGTGATAATATATACATGTATTAACAATATATATAATAAAACAGTGTATAAACACAATATTCTACTATATATGTTACAGACTATAGTAAGCAGATATGTGTTGCTTCAGTATGCAGTTTGTTGATTGGGAAACACTAGCAATAGGGGTTAGCACAAGGGACGTTGGGGTTTGGAGTAGAATAGAGTTCTGTCATGAGACATGTGCAAGATTGCTACAACACCGTTGTTATTCTTTGAAATCTGGATGAGGTCGATCTCCATCCGAGTGCTGTTTATCCTCAGCTGAGAGATTCCATTCAAGGAAGCTTTCGATCCAACTGCAAAGACCTGGAGCTCTGACAAATATTAACCACACATCATACACCATATCGTCGCTGTCCAAAAAAAAACATGTATTTCCATTTTTGTTGATTTTTACTTTTATGCCTCATTTGGTCACATGAGCTGCTATTTACACTGTGTGTGAATTTCATGAAGAATGGACCAACAGAAATGGCCCAAACCAGCTTGGTAAGACGTCTGGTTCTATTGACTTCCCTTCAAATTAAATGAGGTTTTGGGCTCTCCTGTAAAGTTGCCATTTTGGAGATACCTGTTTTTCTTTGGACAGCGACGATATACTAGTGCCATAGTGTACCAGTGTTTTGGATGTTTAAAAAAAAGAATATATGTGACATATGTTTTCTTAACAATAAGCATGAGGTATAGTGAGATTATAAGCATGAGGAATAGTGAGATTACAAAACTGAGGTATAGTGAGATTACAAACATGAGGTATAGTGAGATTATAAGAACGAGGTATAGGGAGATTATAAACACAAAGTATAGTGAGTTTATAAAAAGGAAGTATAGTGAGATTATAGGAAGGATGTATAGCGAGATTATAAAAACAAGGTATAATGAGATTACGAACACGAGGCGTAGTGATATAAGAATGAGGTATGGTCAGATTATAAGAATGAGGTATAGTGAGTTTATAAAAACAAGGTATAGTGATATAATAAGAATGAGGACTTGTGAGATTATAAACACAAGGAATAACGAGATTATAAACATGAGGTATAGAGAGGTTATAAACAGAAGGTATAGTGAGATTATGAGCATGTGGTAAAGTAAGATTATGGGCACAAGTTATAGTGAGATTATAAAATGAGTAGTGAGTATTTATATAAAATGAGTAGTAAATATGAAATAGTAGATATGATGTAATTATGACAGTATTTACGTATGTAGATGTTTACCTAAGCCATTTAGAGAGATGTGAACTGAGTCAGTGGTTTCTGTTGGCTTCACCAGTGTAGACACCAGTTTCTCAGTTCTGTTCAGCACTGTATTCCCAATTGATACAAGTTTATCTGGACTAATTGTGTCGACCTTCAGAAGCTGCTCCTGGGCATTCAGCACCATATCTAAATACTTTGTTACAACCTGATCAAGAGAGGTTTATAGGTATTAGTACCATGCACACTAAACACAGTGGATGTTACTTATTATACTACTACTTATTACTTACTGTACTTAAATAGACTACTTACTTGGGGTGAGAACACTTGGGTGGTCATATTCTCAAGTTGGTTAAACAGGTCTTCTCCACATTCTAGTGTGAAATTGGCCTAAAATGGCAAAAAGCAGTTAAATCTATTTTCAAAAAAATCATTATTAATGTGCATAATGTAAAAGGGAATTGGTGCAAACCTTGCATTCAGCAAATATTGTAATATTTGGATCTGAAAGAAAAGTGTAAATAAAGTTTCAGTTACTGTGTACTGTACATACTAAAAACAAAGAGATGGTGTAAGGAAATGGTGGTTTTAAATAAATTATGTTAGTGCATTAACATGAATTCTTCATGGTGAAATTAAACAATACATTTTTGGTCATAACTATTTGAAAGTTAATTAACTCACACATTTAAGCAGCCAAAACACTTTTTAAATATATAAATTATATACGTTTTTAAGTATATTTTAAGTATTTTTTGCTTTAACTACATCACTGAATCCAGAAATGTATGTCAGTTATTAGATCCCTCTTAAGATATTCCCTTAGATATAACAACCTTTAAGTAAAGCAAACTTATTTTTTAAATATGTTTATTATTTTAAATAAAAATGCATGTAATTTAAAATAAATTATTATTTTTTACCAAAAGCATGAGCTTACCAGATGAAATTATCAGCCAAGTTATGAGACAAAAATCAGCAGAAGTTTATGGTTTATAGATATTAGTATCATGCACACTAAACACAGTGGATACCACACTTACATAGTAATAGACATCCCTACCTGTTCTACCACACTGATACAGTAACATATGGTAAATTGCTTTAACTGTTATAATATGGCAAATACCCAGTGTACCTGTAGCCAATGAATATTAATTTGACTGTTACCTGGTGTCTCTGTGGCAGTTATAGTAGTAATATCTACAACAGAAAAGGTCAATGTCAAAACATAGTCAATAAATAAAACCATGACATTAAAACAGATCTGCAGTTCTTTAAAACATTCTTTAGACATTCATACCCGAGTTCTACCACACGGATACAGTAACACAGACATCAGTGCCTGAGTTCTACCACACTTACTCAGTGACATAGACATCCACACCTGAGTTCTACCACACTGATACAGTAACACAGACATCCATACCTGAGTTCTACCACACTGATACAGCAACATAGACATCCATAGCTGAGTTCTACCACACTGAGACAGTAACATAGACATCCATACCTGAGTTCTACCACATTGATATAGTAACATAGACATCCATACCTGAGTTCTACCACACTGATACAGTAACACACACATCCATACCTGAGTTCTACCACACTGATACAGTAACACACACATCCATACCTGAGTTCTACCACACTGATACAGTAACACACACATCCATACCTGAGTTCTACCACACTGATACAGTAACACACACATCCATACCTGAGTTCTACCACACTGATACAGTAACATACACATCCATACCTGAGTTCTACCACACTTCTACAGTAACAGTCATCCATACCTGAGTTCTACCACACTTCAACAGCAACATAGACATCCATACCTGAGTTCTACCACACTTCAACAGCAACATAGACATCCATACCTGAGTTCTACCACACGGATACAGTAACATAGACATCCATACCTGAGTTCTACCATACTACTACAGTAACAGTCATCCATACCTGAGTTCTACCACACTGAGACAGTAACATAGACATCCATACCTGAGTTCTACCTCACTGAGACAGTAACATACACATCCATACCTGAGTTCTACCACACTGATACAGTAACATAGACATCCATACCTGAGTTCTACCACACTGAGACAGTAACATAGACATCCATACCTGAGTTCTACCACACTGAACTGCAACACAGACATAGACTTCCTGTCTTTTTTCTTTATTTCTTTTTGTCCTTTATTTTTCTTTCATCTTTGTCTGATTATTTCGTTCTCCTTATTCTTTCTTTCTCTCTTTTTTTAAAATTTTCTTCCATTCTTTCTCTCTCTCTCTCTCTCTCTCTCTCTGTCTTTCTTTCTTTTTTTCAAGACCTTATCTGCATCCTCCTTGTCTATCTTGAGTATTAAAATCTGTATCCTGTCGGGGGCAGTGCAGAGCTAAAACAGGATGTGAGTGGCAGCCTCTGCAGGTCAAAAGTTATCGTAACGAGCATCTTATCATCTGGCAAGGGACAACAGATTACCTTTTTGGCAATTACAGTTCTGTTGATTCAGTAAAATCATGAGGAACTGACCAGTAAATGTTCCTAAGACAATCAGAGTACCTGCACAGTAAGCTCCACAGATAGTTGGCTTGACAAACTCATAGACGTGGTAGTTTCCTGGACAGGCTTTGACGCGAATTGCTGGGGATCTGTAGTAACAGCATTCATCGCCTGACTTCCCACAGACCCCACGTGTGACTATTCCATCCTCTATCTGAGGGTGAGATCCATACAGCCTCAGAGTGATATTAGTACCACATCTGGATTCATTAACACAGCTCTCTGGCATATGGATGTTCATCCCGTTGTACAGCAGCCGGTACCAGCCAGTCCAGGTGAAGTCACTATCACAGAAAGACCCTCCTCTCCCGTTAGTGGCTCTCCAGGGCTGATCCAGGGATGTGTAGTTTATACAGGGATCAAAACTGGGAGTGTCAAAAGCAACTGCAATGAAAACAGTTGGACATATGATCAAATCTCATTTACTGATACATATTTATGTATTTTTCTATCAATCTTATTTATTTTATTTATTAACCTCGGTTTTGAAGCCCTTAGTCTGAGGAACAATATGGGAGACATTCTTGTTCCAAATGTATATTACATTATTTTTAAGTCAACACTCACTCCAGCAGGTTACATATAATTAAAAAAAAAAGATATATAGTAAGCTCACCAGACAAGAAAATGAGTCCCCTGTGACTGAAACATACCTAATACCATATAATACCTCTACAAGCACCAATAACAGCTGTGATTGGATTTGGCATGTACTGGACTAGTGTCTGGATGCAGACCTCATCAATGTTCAGACACTATATAGGAAACAGAAGAGTTTTACCTGAGCAGTATGTGGGCATTGGAACTGACACAGCTGGCTTGATAAGTCTGTAGACGTAGTAGTTGCCTGGGCAGGCTTTGACCTGAATCGGGTTGGATTTGTAGAAAATGTTTTGAGCATTGATTCCCCAGATCTCTCGGGTGACAATGCCGTCTATAATGAGTGGATGAGGTCCTGCAAGGAAAAGTGAGGTATAGCCACTACAGGCTATATAGCTTGTAGAAAAAACATACTCAAAAAGCAGAGCACTTTTTCCCTGAAAATACAGCCGATACCAGCCGCTCCATTCGACAAGCGTGTCATCATAACCATTGTAGTCATGGTGGATTGATCTCCAGGTATCATTAAGAATAGTAAAGATTTTGCAGGGGTCCAAAGTGAAGTCCTTCAAACTGGTGGCTGCAGAAACGGGAATTGGAAAATTTTGAAATATATGAATACATATATCACAGACAAATAATAATAATAATAATAATAACAATAATAATAATAATAAAAATAATAATAATAAATGTAAGTCAAAGTAACAAAACAATATTGTCTGAATTCTTGTTTCATGTTGACAGGCTTACATTAACTTATATATTTGGTAGCACAAAAAAAAACAAAAAAAACATGAGATATTGTCTCATCTCCAAACAGGTCATGGCAATGGATCCCCACCCTGTGTCTAAGATCCAGTACAGATACTCGATAAGTAAATGTTAACTAATACAAATGAACAAATCAAAACTGCATTAATTCACCTGTTTATATATTTAATAATTTAATTAGGATTCCTTAGTAAAATGTTAAATAATAGTTTCACTAGCTGTACATTAAACTTTAATGTACTACAGAATGTATTTATAATGGTTAAATTCAGTATTTTTAATTTTTCTTGATATTCTACATAAAAGGCATGTGACTTGGGTAATTCTGTGCCCAGAATTATTATACACTATGAAACTCTCAGTTTGTGATGATCTGCTTCAACCAGCAAACACGGATACAATCACACAGCATGGCTGCTATCTACAGGTTGCTGTTGAGGTTCTGATGCTAATACAACTGCTCATTTAATGCACAAGGTCTGAGAATCTATCCAGACCCGTTCGAAATGTTTAGACTTTTAATTAACATTGTTCAGGGTCCAGTTGAAGATTTGGTTCTTTGGGAAGGATAGGTGTCAAAACCCCCTTCACAGCCTGGAATGCTAGATTCCTTCACCATTTAGGTTGTTGTTGTCAATTTTGAAGACACAGATATCAAGGAATCAAGACTCTTCCATAACAGGTTAGGATTTTGGAATTGGCTGGTTTTACCATCCATGCAGAATTTGTATTGGAAGCAGGAACAAAGTGTTAATGCTTCAAGGTATGTAAGTTCCGGTCTCCCAACTGTATATGTCAATACAGTATTCAGTTCTATGATATATTTAAGCAGTAGTTGGTACTAACTGGTTACATTTACTCCGCTACATGTACTCAAGCAAAATTTTGATATTTTCGAACCACACTAAATTATTTGCACGTCCAAAACAAACTACAGGATATCAGACACTTGTAGTGAACACAGATCATACCTTAATCAGCTGTTATTAGTTGACTTAATATTACCTATACATTAACATAGTATCTGATGTGTTTAAATGCTAACAAATGTATGTGTATTTATGTAAAGGTGTATTTTTTAACAACGTGCCCTTATATCAGATATTGCTATATGGCATTTGCAAATATGGTATTTGAATTAGAACAAAGTCCCAAATATGCCACCACCCAGTGTTTTTGATAGCTCAATTGGAAATGACTGACTGACCGATGAGCAGATTTATATTGACCCCCTTCGCTTGATATTCAGAAGAAGTTTGTCTGTAAAGACTGGCTTTATACACATTGTATAAAAACGCAGTCTTTATTTAGGCAATTATGCATTCGCATACTAAGACCTAAAACACTTAGAGATTAATTGTAAACCTACTAGTGGTTGTAGTGGTCAGTGTTGCCAAGGTGGTGGGTGGAGAGATGGTATGCACATCTGAATAAAGGACAGGTTACACTTATTAAAGTAAACATGAAAGTCTAATAATCATTTGAAACACTTCTTAACGAAAAAGATAAAACCCAACACCATACCTGCACAGTAAGCTGCAGTGCAGTAGGCTGGCTTGACAAACGCATAGATGGAGTAGTTGCCTGGGCATACCTGGACGTGAATTGACATGGACATTTGACAGCAGCTACCTTTATCGTTTCCACAGATTTGACGAGTGACTATTCCGTCCGATATCTGAGGGTGAGCACCACTCAGCCACAGAGTGATATCAGTGCCACACATCATCTTATTAGGGCAGGCCTCTGCCATACGGATGTCCATCCCATTATACAGCAGCCGGTACCAGCCTTTCCAGTTGAAGAGGCTGTCACAGATCCACAGTGTACCCACAGTTGCAGCTCTCCAGGGTTGATCCAGAATGGTGTAGTTGTTGCAGGCATTGATTTCTGTGGTAAATGTGTTCAAAGGTTTTCAGTATCAGTCTTTCAATTCTGAGTTGATCACTTGATCACTATTATTCATTCAGTGATCAAAATAAAATGTTTGCAGGAGTTATCAATATGATGACATGCATATACACATCACTTAGATCAAATCTTTATAGTAGCTTCAGAGGCCTTGGACTTTACTTACTTAAAACTTCAGGGCTGCTGTATTTGATGGTGATTAGCAGGACCACAGTGACCACTGGTGGAAAGATGAAAGCATTGGTGAATACTCACAAATGCAACTGAGAGTAAACATTTGCACTTTTAGTTTAAAGTAAAACTGTCCTACATTTACCTCACCATAGCCCGCCAGCCACCATAAATCCTTTTACTGTCATCTCCCTAGTAAACAGGTGCTTATACATGCTGGATAACAGTGTTTTTGTATATGTATGTATGTATGAAGTGTGTATAAGCAGACCATGTGGGGACCAACTTGGGGCAGAACTTGAACTGTATGCATTTATGACAGGGTTAGAGCCCCTGGGTGAATGCTGCCATCAGGTTAGAACAAACATCGGGGTTCTACTGGTTAGGGCAAACATCATTTGGAGGAGAGCTGACCATCTGGTAAAACCAGACAATGACACATTCTCTTTGTTCATTCACGGTGTGTTAAAACGGTGTATAAAAACCCTGTTACAAGTTTTGGTCTCCGGACTGGACAAGACAGAGCTGTGAGTAAACTGTGATCGCCTTGAAATAAAGTACTCCAACATTTCCAGCCTACAGTTTCCTGATTATACCAGTCAGTGCACAAGCAAGAAAAAGAAACAACATACTGGACAACTAAATAAATATTTTGCTAATTCTCCACTAACACAAAATGAAACATATGGCCAGCCTGGAAGAAGACCTGGAAGAAGCAGCTTTAATCATCAATGGGCAATGCACTTCACTGTCACCGCCTCAATTCATGGTTATCACAAAAGACATCATTACTAAAGGAAAAGCATGGCCAGACTAATTTAAAGTTCGCTACAGACTATTTCCAGAAGCCTGTAGATTACTGGGAGAAAATAGCAAGGTTATAATCAAGACCACCATTAGTTAGCCCAATGCAAGTACAAAATCATAATTAGCTGAGACAAAAGCAAGACCAGGTCAAAAAAAAATCACAAAAAATGAACCTCTCTTCAAGAATCTAACCAATGAATGCGCTGAACGAACCCAACCAGTGCCTGCTCTCAATTTAGCCAATTCCCACTGTAAATTAACCCAACTGAATGAATCCACCCAACGTCTGCTCTGAATGAATCCACTCAATAACCTCTCTGAATTAATCCTACCAATGCCTGCTTTGAATGAATCCTACCAATTCCTGTTCTGATTGAATGATCCAAACAATGTCTAAATCAATGCTCTGAATCTTATTTTTTCATGGGAATTACATGAAACACTGGAATGATGGTACATTAACCTGCACTAAATTTGTTTCTGTCATCAGTCACACCTCCTACCAGGAACCATTTCAGGATGAACAGCATGATACTTGATTCGATTTCCCTTAACTAAAGATTTGTGTTGAGCCCCCTCTTGTTCACACTGCTCACATAAACTTTGCATATGAATCATGGCAAGGTCCTATTTTTCCTCAAGAAGCCACAAGAAGGACCAGAGAAACGGTGCCGTAGCTATCCTACATAGTTCTACGGAAAAAATACAGTGGCTTTTGTTGAACCAGTTGAAAGAAAAGAACCATAACAATCTAGATGTTTAGTATGAACCAAGGTTCATTGATAGCTTCTTTCTTTTTAAGGGACTGAGAGTAATTCCAACAGCTATAGACTGCACATCCACAAAATAGGGATATTAATTACATTGCTGAAACATCCTAGAAAATCAGAACTAAAGTGGCAAGAACAAGTAAGTGAACCCTTTGGAATAACCTGGATTTCTAATAATTATCTTAATTATAATTATAAGCATATACAATTTCTACTTTTCCTCTTGGTTTTTGTGTTTAAGGCCTAAATTGGTTGTCTTTAAAAGGAATTTCTTCTAGAGCATCGTTGGTGAAGGATACCCATTGGTCTCTCTCATTATTTACGCTCAACAAACTTGGTTTGTTAACAAACTTATTTTTAACTCCAGCATTTTGGTTGACTAAGAGATCCACACAATTTTCTGTATCAATATAGTGCAAAACATCAAAAGGCTAACTTTAGACACATGTTTAGGGCAATCAAAGTGTTTAGGGTCAGGATGAAATTGCACAAGCTAAAGTATCTGAAGTACAGCAGCAGATTGAATTAGCAGTAGATTAAACAAATTTGCGAATAGATCGATTAGGTAAGAATAGGATCAACACAGAATGCAAGTCAGTGCATGATAAGGTCAAGAACAGTGACTATACCAACACTGTATACTTTTCATAAACAGATGTAAACATACATAGCATTAAAACAAGCAATTTACATGTACAAACAAGATACAGAAAGAAACTAAATTATATATTGCTAATATATTCTTATTATTGAAAAAAACTGATCAATAAGATTTAATAATAATAAGCAAACAGGACCACATACAACCTGAGAGTTAAACAAGCAGAAAAATATCAAAAATTCCATTTACAATTATCTATAAACAATCTTTTCTAGAAACTCAAACAAAACAAAGGAATACTCACTCGTCCAAACGTTTATTATATTTTCTTTCATCATCAATAGTCGTTTGCAGAACAGAAGGTTCTGTCGACACAGGGTTCGACACAGGGTTCGAAATATCTTCAGGTGTTTCTAGGATTGAACAAGTCCTTTGTTTCTAGTTAAATTATATTCATTTGCATTTACTCTTCTGTCTCATAGTCTGCGGGGAACCCTCTCTGTTTACTCATAAACAAACAATGTGGCTTAGAAAAGAATTTCCCGCCGTTTGATGTATCTTTCGAACAGAGGTTCAAAAGATGGGATAACATATTCACAAGCATAGGGTTCTGTAATGAGGGGAGCTCAGACAAAGGGGGTGGGATCCATTTGGCAGGTTTTAATAGGGCAAAAAAACTAAGAGTAAAAAAATGCAAAAACAAAAACAAAAGTTAAAAAAAAATCCATTAAGCTGAGAAGATCCACAAAAGTAACAAAACTCAAGGCTCTGAGGAGATTGTGCTTGAAACTCCTCAAAAATGACCCAGGATGGCAAAAAGGGCTCAGGAGTCAGGTGAAAAACTCTGAAAAAGATAAGCCAGCATGACAAGGTCAAAAGATCTTCAAATACACGTGCAGTGCAGTGCAAGGTGACATTAGCTAATGCTACACCAAACTGAAGTGGAAGGAAGGGCTTTTTAAGGGAAAGTAATGGCAGGGGAAATTGGATGCCGGTGGGAAGGGCAGGAGTAAAAGCTGTGTCTAGAATTCTGGTGACGCCGACCTCTGGTGACCAGTACATGAAGTGTCCTGGGGCCGACTGCCCTGAGGAAACCTGACAGGTTCATAAACATGACAGGTAGGATTGGTCTACAGTAGTAAGGCAAAACATGAAAGCTTGACCTTTATATATACAGCGAACTGTTAAACCCACCTACTCTTCATACCTAGATTCATGAGCTGATGACGTATCGTCAGTATTCTGTACACTCAGAGGCCTCTCTTGTAGGTGCATTAATGCTATAATTGTACTTAGCACCATGTTTGCTAAGTTCATTTATATTTCTGCACATACCAGTCTATTTGCTTCTCCAGAACTTTTCATTTCCCATCATTCTACTACAAATTTGTGTTTTGAGATATTTGTTTCTAACCACATCTTCATTGTGGACCAACAAGGTAGGAGTATAATCAAGTGGACAGTTTGTAATTGTAGAACTAGAAAATCTTCAGACAATCAATCAGTCTAAACTTTGACTGAGTGTACATTTGCAGACTGAATACACTGTCATGTCGCATTGGATAAGACTGTCTGCTAAATCGCATAAATGTAAACCTAAATATTCTGACATGTTACCTCATTCATTTTTTGATCTCAAACCTGATAGGCATCTTTGGTGTAGAGAAAAAAAAGAACTGGTCTTGCCATTGCAACACTTTTGGAGGAGACTGTATTTCCATTTAGGAAATTAACAAAATTAGTGAAGGGATTCCTCGTCAAGTTTTGCAGAGGGTGCCAAAAGAGCTAGAACAACTACTACCCATATCATATCATATCATATCATATCATATCATATCATATCAGTTTGTGGTCAAGTACTCACCCCAATATGATTACACCCAATAATAATGATAATCCACCCAGGTCAAAATTAAGTATATTTTAATGTACTTTAAATATACTTTAAGAAGTAAAAAACTAAGTAAGTATATATAAAAGTATATTTTACTGTACTAAAATAAGTATCTCTAAATGAATGTAAGAGATGTCTAAAATTAGTACAGTTAGTTACAGAGTTCTATTTAAGTATATGTGTAACAGCATTAATTATTATATTTAGGATCCTAAATACATAATGCTCTGGAAAAATTGCCCTCCTGTAAATGACCAGTGTCTCTAGTTGTCCGGGTTCTGGGTTTGTGTTAGACCAGAATTCCTCAGTTCTGTTTTATTCTCTACTCTACTGGAAACATGTCTCCCAAACTCCAGATCAGATATTGTATTAGGATTCAAGGATTCAAGGATTCAAGGAGACTTTATTGTCATTCGCATCACATGTGGTACATGGGGTGGAACGAAATTGTGGTGCCCAAGGACCCAGTTTTACCCAGACAGCAGAACTTAAATAAATAAAATATACATAAATATATAAAAATATATGTAAAAATGAAAATGAAAATAAAATACAGAGAGAAGAGCAGCAGTAAATGGAGAAGGTAGCAGCAGAGTGTATTTAAAGTGACTAGTGTCGTCAAAGTGTCAGTGCAGTGTTTCCACTAAGTGGCGTTTAAGAGTCTTACAGCTTCCGGAATGAAGCTGTTCCTCAGTCTGTTCGTTTTACACTTTATGCTCCGCAGCCTCCTGCCTGAGGGGAGCGGGACAAAAAGTGAGTGTGCTGGATGAGTGGGGTCCTTCATGATGCAGGTAGCCCTCTTCCTGCATCTGGAGGTGTAGATGTCCGTGGTGGTGGGGAGGCTGACTCCGACAGACCTCTGTGCAGCCTTCACCACCCTCTGCAGAGCTTTCCTGTCTGCAGCAGAGCAGCTTCCGTGCCACACGTTGATGCTGGAGCATAGGACGCTCTCCACCACACATCTGTAGAAGGAGGTGAGGACCGGGCTCCCGAGCCCAGCTCGCCTCAACCGCCTGAGGAAGTAGAGCCGCTGATGTGCCTTCCTGACCAGGCTGGAAGTGTTGTTGCTCCAGGTGAGGTTGTTGCTCAGGTGAACACCCAAGTACCTGTAGCTGGAGACCACTTCCACCGCAGACCCTCCGACATGCAGGGGGAGGTGGGCATGTCTGCCCCTTCTGAAGTCCACAATCATCTCCTTTGTCTTCTTTACGTTGATGCAGAGGTTGTTCTTTCTGCACCAACCCTCCAGGTGTTCTACCTCCTGCCTGTAGCCAGACTCATCACTGTTTGTGATGCATCCGACCACTGCCGTGTCATCCGCAAACTTCACAATATGACAGCCTGGGTGGATGGGTGAGCAGTCATATGTGAGCAGCGTGAACAAGAGGGGGCTCAACACACAGCCCTGAGGGGAGCCAGTGCTGAGGATTGTGGTGGAGGAAGAGAGGTTGTGGATTCTCACAGACTGAGGCCTATTGGTCAGGAAGTCCAGGACCCAGTTGCAGAGAGAAGAGCGCAGACCAAGTGAGGAGAGCTTATCTGTCAGGGTCTGGGGTATCATGGTGTTGAAGGCAGAAGTGAAGTCCACAAAGAGCATACGGACATAAGAGTCCTTCTGCTCCAGGTGGGTGAGGGCAGTGTGGACCACAGAGGAAATGGCATCATCTGTGGATCGGTTCCTCCTGTAATAGATATGTAGATATGTTTATTTAGAAAATCACTAATGACCTCCAGAAGCCTGTTTTTAGAACCATGCTAGAACCATGCTCGCTGTGCGTTTCACCCCAGCCACCGCTCGCCAGTCTCTCTGTAGGTCACTTGAGGTCATCGTAAGGTGGTTAAGGGACTTTGGAATGAGGTGGCGCTCATCACGGTCAGTAGAGAGGTTTGGCCCTCTGCAAGTCTGTAACTGTGTGGTCCTGTGTGTTTGCTGCTTGACCTTGTTCTTATGAACCAGACACTTACTGTATCATTATGTGTACAGCATTAATGGATCAACCAATAATTTATAGATAGTTATCGCAATCATTATTTAACATCTTTACATGAACCAGTCAGGCAGATCAGCTTCATGTTCTGCAGTCACACACTGTACAGCACTGTGGAATTGGAGGGGGAAGCAACAAACAAATACTACTGTACGCCCCATTAACCTGTATATCCACTGATCTATTTCACTGATAACCCAGTCCTGCTTCCTCTTACCTTTGTGTAGATCTGAAAAGTCAGTTATATGATCCGCTGGGATGTGCTTATCTGATCAGATCTTCCTGTTTTGGTTTGAACGTGTCATTGCGGCCGTTTAACATGACATGTTCTATTTAACATGATATTCTCTTCTACAAAACAGCTAACAGTACGGTTTTAAAGTTTGTTGAATATACACAGAAGTTCAGGTATGGATATTTATAGCAGGTTCTCCCTCGGGTTTATCTAAAGGCTTTAGTTAGAATAACTAAAAAAAATAAAGTCATTAAACTATAAAATAGCACATATGGAATTATACAGTCCACCTTAAACACCTACAGAGTGGACCTTTACAGGAGGATGAATCAGCTTTCTTAACCTGCACTGGAGCTGATAGAACAAGGTTTATTACTAAGCAGGTTTGGAGCGATTTTATTGGTTGGCCCATCATGAATGTTCACTAAACTGAAAGGGGAACTAGAGCTTTTACACTGTGCAGAAAAAAGAGATCAAAGCTTTTACACCACAAAATATATATTAGAGGTGGAGATATGGAGGAATATCATACTGTGGTACATCAAGAGTATATGTGGTATATCAGGGTATGTACTGGTCCAGACTGTTAAGTGTAAGACTGTAGAGTCTTTAAGATCACCAACACCACCCTTGCATGCTTCTGTGTGAAAGCCAGAAACAGGGGAAGGGCTAAATGTTGACAATGGAAAAGTGCAATAATGGCATGGTTCAGTGCATAACCATGGTAAAGTGTTTGTAGGCTGTCGAGCGATAATCAGATACTTTTGCCTACAAGCAGTTGATATGGTATTCCTGAATGATGCAATGAGTTGCCAGTTTGCTGATATGGTACCCCAAATTTTTAATAAATTATTTCTATCAGATAGAAATACACCACATCATTTCCAATCAGACCAAACATTCTGGAGTTGGTTTAAAACAGTGGGATAAATAATTAACAAAATTTATGGAGAAGATCAAGAATACAAGGTCAGGTAACAACCATGTTACACACTGCTTTGTTTATATATTTAAAAGCACTAAATGCTCCAGTAAACCTCTTGACAATACGACTCCATCTGTATCAAAGCGGACATTCCAAAATTAAGATCTGAACACATTAATGTCATTTAAATATTTAACTTTTTTATTCAAATTAATCATT
Organism: Prochilodus magdalenae; assembly: GCA_024036415.1. Taxonomy (NCBI): domain Eukaryota; kingdom Metazoa; phylum Chordata; class Actinopteri; order Characiformes; family Prochilodontidae; genus Prochilodus; species Prochilodus magdalenae. The sequence continues at coordinate 41,587 of JAMWET010007616.1, read as the reverse complement.
AACTTCTTACTGTTTTATAAAATGCGGTGATATGAAATATTGGCGGATTTATAAAGCAGAGAGCTTGTTGTGAACCATTTGAAAAAAAAAAAGACAACAGGAAAGAAACATACAGATAACCCAAGTTAATGTAGCATTCAAACAGGAAACAGCACAAAAAAGCAATAAAAAAAAAAAAAAAAAAAATACATTTACACCATGGTGCAGGTGTAAGCTAACTGAATAAGACTTCACTTTACTTAGTTACCATGACATTATGAGTCACTGTTCTGTGTAGAATTTCAGTATGTACTCAATAATCAGTTCTTTTACTACACAGAATAAACTGGTTAGATACAAAATGGATAAAGAGGTACTGATTAGCTTTTGTCTGTCAACTCTCTAAACTAGGGCGACTGTGTATGTGATATGATATGAAGGTTTGGATGTTCTGACCCAATCTCTTTTTAGCAGTAGTAAATCATTTATAGATATTACTGCAATGCTGTTTTAATTACAGTATGAATGAAAGGTTCTTTCTGTCATATCTACTGGTCACTCAAAGCACTGGCAAGCTGCATCCAGCCACTTCTTGTATTGCTGCCTGACCGGAAATTATAATTATATAAGAGAGATAGAAAGTCCCGAACACTAGGAGGGAGCATAAACATCACCTGTCAATTAAAGATTTTCCATCACAAAACAAAACACTATAAAACAAATAAGATATTTAAATACCTTTTGGTAGTCAGTTTTAAACTTGTTGGATTACACAACTCGAGCTTTGACCCTAGAATCACCACACTCAAGCATGTTGTATGGCCCGGATGCCAGCACAGTATATCTAAATTTAAATGACCTGTGACTTAGCGTTCCTCTGCCAGCTTTGAACATCTTTTAAAACCACATACCTTCTGAGGCGCAAACACCTCCGTACCCTCTTAAGAAGTTCAGTCTGTGGTGCAGTAAAGTCTGTTGCACACTGTTTGACTTTTGGCTCAAAATTTGATGCAGGCACTCGTGGGTTGCTAGACAACATATCAGAGCAACAGACCCTTGGCTCTTAGGGAACAGGAAGTAGAAATAGCTGGGGCTATGGGCACTGCACCGGAATGGGAGAGGCATGGATGCACAAGTGTTGAGCCCCTCGGTGCCTTTATGGCTCTGTTTGTGTCAGCTGATCAGGACCACTGATTTAGTGACTAATACTTTATGTTTGGAATATTGTCTTATCTATTCAAATGGGAACTTAGATCATAGCCTGATATTCTAAGGCCTGTAGCTGGTCAACCTTTGACCTTTGAATCATCAAACTCAAATGTTATTAGTTATTTAGAGTCTAATGTTTTACATTTGGGATGCTCTACTTTATGTAGCAATGAAATAAAGGTATACACATAATATTCTTGGAAGGTTAAATATGAAAACAATTCCAAAAAATCAATCCCTATTCCAAAGAAATTACATTTGCCCCTAATTATTACTAAAAATAAATATTTATATTTAAATTGGTCTTAATTCCTAAAATGCAATTCCAACTGTTATAAAAATGACATTTGCCCTAAAAATTGTAAAAAAAAAACATTAATTGGTTTAGTTCCATAAATGCAATCCCAATTCCAAAGAAATTATATTTGTCTCTAATTATTTCTGAAAAATTAAATCTAAAAAATAGCTTAATTCAAAAATGCAATCCCCCCTTTTTTTTTACAAAAATGAAAATGTATATAAACTAATCTTAATTCCAAAATATGCAATCCTAATTCCTACAAAATTATATTTACCCATAATTAATGAAAAAAATCTTAAATTATTAAAATACAATCTTAATTCCAAAACTATGTGTCCCTAACAATAAAAAAGATCCAGATTTTAAAAGTGTAATTTCAATTCCAAAGAAATTGTATTCACCACTAATAATTCATGAAATGATGTTAATTCCAAAAACATGGCATCTCAACTCCAAAAAAAATTATATTTTTTTAGGTATCCAACATTTTGATACCACATCGACACAGAACATGCAGGGATGCGCTTCCTCAAGCCCCTCAATAAACTAGATAAACTTTGATAACAATGACCTGCAGGATTCAGGAGTGGAGCCCGTCTTTACTAGACTGATAAGATCACACTGTGAACTGGAGATTCTCAAGTCAGCAAGCACGTCACACTCAACTGACTATACTGCATGATTCCTTGTGCTCTTTTTCTGAAGACTGGCTTTGTATAATATGAGGAAAAAGACCTGTGAAACTTTAAATTTCACATGGTTATGAAGAATAATAATTGACTTAGAATGTACCAGTAAATTAAGAATGTACCAACTGATTAAGAATGTTGACTATATTGACCAGCCTCACCCTGATTGGGAGGAAACAGTAAGTAGCTGTAACTGGGGCTGGCAGTACCACATTGGCTCAGGACAGACATGGACGCAGTCACCTAAAGCCCCTTGTGTGTTTATGGTGGTGTTGGTGTAAAGTAGTCAGAACCACTGATTTGGAGGCTAATGTTTTATATTTGGGATGCTCTTATATTTTCCAATAGAAAGGGGTTTAGATTATAATATTGGACTATACTACTTTTAAAACTTTTTTCAAAACTCATTTGACAATTCTGCATATCTTGTTGTGTTGTCCCTTTGAAGACTGATGTTTTGGAATCATAGGGAAAAACACATGTGGAAAAACTGGGAACAGTTTTGAAACTAGATAAATCTTCACTGAAAGAGTTGGACCTCAGTAACAATGACCTGCAGGATTCAGGAGTGGAGCCCATCTTAGCTGGACACTGTGAAATGGAGATTCTCAAGACAGCAAGAACTACAAACTCAACTGACCACACTGCAGGATCCCTTGTGTTCCTTTCTTGAAGACTGGCTTAGTATGATATTAGGAAAAAGACCTGTGAAAATTTAAATTTTAGGAACTAAAATCATTTGGAATGTATCAATAAAAAAAATCACAACATTCTAATGCCCTAATCAAAATTATGGTTACAAACAAAGATCTTAAATTAGAAATGTACAATAAACAAAGTGAATTAATTTCCAAGATCAGGATAGCAATCTAGGGGAATAGTGAAAAAAATATTTATTTGAAATATCAATCAAATTCCAAGAAATATTTTAGAAATATAGACAAGACTTGATTCCAGGCCTAGTCTTGGTTAATCCCCAGAATGGTGGGGAGTCACGAGGAAGAGATTTCTTAATTTTTTTCTGAAGTGGGTATTTTGCTCCATTCGAAATATTTGAAATTAAAAGTTTAAACCCTAGCCCACTATATTGTCGGACCACCCTTGCCAGCACAAAGTGTTGGTGTTACTGTCTTCTGTAGTATATCAGCACCAAAATTTCTAAGAGCATTTAACATTTACAAATTTGTTTCCAAAAAACCTAAAAATACTGTGTATAATGTAAATAAAATAGAATGCAATCATGTGGAAACCACTTAAATTCTGCTCTGCACCTAATTTATTCACAGGTTAACTCTTAGCCATTGTTGTTCTGATTGCTCTAGCTTTGGCTTCTTGTTGTCATAGCATCACTGTTAACTCTTTGTTTACTGGGTGTTAATGTCTCTTCACAGTGGTTGGAATTGAAAATCTGTTGCTGAAACTTGAAGCGGGGTAATAAAATGAGACTATAAACCTAAGAACTTAAACAAGATCACAGGAAAATCACAGTGTACACAGAGTACCTGCACAGTAAGCTGAATAATAGTAGGTCGGCCTGACAAACTCATAGACGTAGTAGTTTCCTGGACAGGCTTTCACTCAAATTGGGGTGGAACTGTAAGAACAGCAGTAACCTCCTGACCTCCCACAGACTCCATGAGTGACTATTCCATCCTGTATCTGAAGGTGAGATCCATTCACCCACAAAGTGATGTTAGTACCACATCTGATTTCATTAACGCAGCTCTCTGGCATACGAATGTTCATCCCGTTATACAGCAGCCGGTACCAGCCAGTCCAGTTGAAGTTACTATCACAGATCCTTGGTCCAGTTGCATTAGTGCCTCTCCAGGGTTGATGCAGAGTGATGTAGTTATTGCAGGGGTCACTTGAATCCGCTGTTGTTAAAAATAATTGAACATACGTCAGTGGTGAACAAAATGGAATAATGTTCTTTACTGGCATTTCAGTACTGGGAGCTGTACCCAAGTTGCGTACTCTCAGAGGTGGCTTGGATCATGCTTGATAATGTATTTGTAGCTGCTGTGATCAGTGAGTGTATCAGTGATGGTGTTGTAGTTGAGAAACAATTCCCAACTAACCAGTAGCATCGAGCCAGCACAGAGAGTGAGTATGAATAAAATCTGCATTCCCATCGTTAATTTAGTGATACTGTCAGGGTCAAAGAACCAGGACTGACGTGCGCAGAGCTAGAAGTCAGATGAGCACAATGACCACAGCAACAACACACGAACAACATAGAGGGAGAGACAACAACACTTCATAAAGGGGAAATGTTTGAGAGAGGCATATATACAAAGGCTAAATTGGCTTCAGCTGGGCTAGAACTCTGGATACCTAGAGCGGAGCTGATTGGACGACTGGGAACATGTGGGTGTGACATCATCCAAAATATGCAATCCTAGAGGAGACAGGAAAACCCGGAAGCGTGACAGATGCTTTATTCAAATTAACTTTATTTTACTCTGTACTGGCCATTTAACTTGGGAAAGAGATAAAGCAGGGACCACACCATCCGAACGTCACTTACCCAATTTCAAGTATCTATAGATTCAGTGATATGAAGAAAAATTCTTGTTCCTTTTTTTTGATGTTTTAACTCTTATTTGTCTACGAGCAGTGGCAAAAATCTCAGTCTACAACAAATTCTTGGAACTGTACCAGGGATGGCATCTACCAAAACTGGCCCAACTGCACAATTCATTGATGTAAGAGTGTCTGAACATTGATGGCATACATCCAGGAATGTCCAGTACATGCCAAATCCAATCACAGCTGTTAGTGGTACTCACACTATTAAATACATTACAGACACAGTGGACTGGATTTTTTGTCCAGTGAGCTGTAAGCATTAAAAGCAGAGTGTGCTCCATCTCTCCATACTGTGAGTCCAGACAACAGCAGTAAATAGTACTATGGCTACTTCATCACACAAGTGTATAATAACAAAAATGAAATACATCATTAAATACACTCCTGATTCATGCTTTTCATCAAATTAGAAATACCCACTTTTACCTGTATGGGACATTTTTTTATTAGTATAAGACATAGTGCCAACAAGGTGCCAACTTTTAAGTTCTTTTGTTGTATTGTTTGTTCTCAGGATTGACAAAAGATGGTTTGGTGTACATTGTCAGACAAAACATTTAACCTATTTAATCCATCAGTGCAGTGAAACACCTACACTAAACACACACCAGGGGGCAGTGAGCACACTTGCCCTAAGCATTGATCAGCCCTATCCAAGGCACCCGGGGGTGGGTCCAACATAAACACAGATATATTAAAGTTAATACATTTTAGTCTATTGCATAATGAGTTATGTAAATGTTTTCATAATCACAAGGAGTTTTCTTATGAATGTCACTTATATTGACTCGGCAATAGTCTGGGTGGTTATACTTACCTGCTGTGCTGGTTGTGATGGTAGTAAGTAGAGCAATGTTGAAACCTGATGAAGAAATAAAGAACTGGTGAATGCTCACATACCTGTCTGTGGGTCAGTTTGGTACGATGGTACAATGACACCTGTGAAACTTCACTTCACTTTTACATGTGATCAGATTGTGATTATGGTCATATTTTTTCCGTTGGTACTTTGGGAATTTTAGGTTATTTAGAATAACTGTATGTATGATGCATAGGGCTGTTATGATTACTCAATTTATCTCATCACTGATTAAAATAATCCTATAGACCTATAATCATTAGTTGACTATTGTTATAATAATAATGCATAAACTCTCTTAGCGGTCTCTCTTATAGTGAGAAACCTGATTGACGTTTTGATGCACATAATGTTGTTGGGGTCTAACCCAGCCTTTTATGTCTATTCATCACCACATATACTACAACAATAGATCATTTACTGTGGCTTCTAGAGTAACTCTTTTAGTAGTAATTAAAATAGTTGCTAATGCAACAAACACATATTTTGATTTCAAGGAACTTAGTTGGTTTAAACAGTTACAAGGACTTTACAGTTTTCTGTTTCAGTCAACTAGTTTTTACACACTATGAAATCTACACATGAGACTGTTGGACTGAGAATTACACACATTTGACCATCATCCGACTGTTACTCTAGTCCAATGACTCCAAGGTTAAAAAGTTTAAATTCACCTGGCCACACAACCCAACTGGTCAAAAAGGCACAACAACGACTGCATTTCCTACAAAGGTTTAAAAAAAACGGCACACCAGACAGAATTCTGAGGAACTTCTACAGTCTCAATTTCTTATATCTTAAGTATATGTGCATCAAACATTTAGTGTCCATAATGCAGTAAAAATGAATATTCTTCTTCAAGTAATAAAAAAAAAAAGATTCTCCCTCTTCCAATTAAATTTATTGATGATGTGAATTTTATGATATCCAAATTCATGTGGGAGAAAAAAGACTTTTTGTTTACTGAATGATGACACTTCTTAGAACTTTATGGTAGCTCAGAAAAGGTTGACATATTTAGATTGCTGCTAAAATATTATACATAACTGGTTTAATCTTAACATAGGACTTTTACAGCAATGGATATAATTTTATCAGGATATTTTATCTCTTGAACAAATTATTGTAATTAATAATAGAATGACCACCAGAGACAACACCTGCTGCCAGCTCAACACAGCCAGCGTCAAGATGTTTGGGGTGTAAAGATAAAGAGGATGGAAGTTGAAGCATTGTGACAAAGGTTTTGTGAACGGACTTGATGGCAGACCAATACACAATGAGTCGAGGACTGGGCTGAGGAAGAAATCAAGAGGCAGGTGGCCCTTGTATGTAACATCCATTGTCCAGCAGCACATGCACAGGAGCAAATGTGTGGTCTTGGTTTCTCTCGTGGTTTGTTATTATCATTACATATAAATATAAAAACCGAAAATGCAATCTTTCTGTTGCAGACCAATGTCCAAAAAAAAATGACAGACTCACCTCCACTAGTACTGATGAATTTTTTTTCCTGTTGGAAAAACAGTAATCTGGTTTAATATGTAATAGCACCACTCAGCATTACAGCATTGTTATTTAAAATAAAGACTCGGCATTTCAAGGCATACTCTGTCTAACCTGTATTAAAGGATCATATTTAAGAACATATATAAGGAATATATGCATTTTTCATGCATTTTTGCAAATAAATAATGTATATTTACCTCATATGTATATTTCCCACATATGTGTTAATGACCTAATATGTGTCATAGTATTTGTCTGTCATCATACAGAGCAACTGCTTGTTTCTCTGTGCATATGACCATAATATTCATAATATATATTTAATATTCATAACATTTTGAATATTAAATCTCTTGATTGAAGAGCTTAGCTTTCTCTTGTTCACCAGCACAGTTTCTTTCTCCAGGACACATCCATCTGAATAAAGATCCATCATGATGTCTCTTCTGTGGTCAGACAAGTTAGGCCTATACTACCAGCATGCTAACACAGATCAACACAGGTTTGGCCTTCCTCTTACTACAGGGCAAATCTACAGGAGCAAACTTCAGACACTACAGACTGAGTTTAGGATGAGGAAGAAACTGTTATCAATTTGAAGTATTGGTAAAACAGCAGACACCTTTGCCATTAAAACACACATGCCATTAAAACAACAGCACCTGGCTAAGATTACTCCTGTGTTAACAGCACTTAAATCAAGCTTATAAGAACAAGACTAAACACACAGAGAGTGATAAGGTCAAGAACGATCACTAGAACAACATCTCCATAAGATTAAACAAAGAAACACAGAGCAGATACACTATGACCAATACGCAAATCTGCTTACAGACCATTAACCACAACCTGAGAGTAAATTACACATTCTGAAAATGACTCAAACTCAGAAAAACTAAAATACTACTCACAGGTCCAAAGCTGTATTAGATTTTTCATTATTAATGTATTAATGTTTGTTGGAGAGATGATATTCCAATCTGCAGACACCAGGTTTACATCACAATGCTTTCCTGTTTGTAGCCAAGGTATACGGTGCACAACACACAATAACTAGCCTTGGGCTTCTTTCATTTACTTTTCATTTGTGACTTCAGTAGGATATAGTCAGAGTTCAGTTTCTGTAATTTTATTCAGGTTACAATTTCACCCTTACAAAGTGGTCTTGTAGTTGGGTTATAGTACAGATCCCCAAGGTAAAATCCTCCTCCAGTAAAAGTAGAAGTCCTCTTTTTAGACCTCCACTGGAGTAACAGTACTAAAGTATTTACCTTTAAATGTATTTAAGTCTGGAGAGTAACAGTACTAAAATATTTACCGTTAAATGTATTTAAGTATGGAGAGTAACAGTAGCATGATTTATAATGGCTCTTATGTACTATTATCATTTCTGGAATAGGGCTCTTCATCACCTCAGTGTAGGTGAAGAGGCTCTAGTGTCTCTCAGTCCACCAGTTTTTAATAGAAGCTCATCCATTAGTCTGACACTGATGTCTTTTCAAATTATCATCATCAGTACAGAAGACTGAGGGCAAACCATTTCTGTTAGCTAGAACTGTAAAATAACTAATTGCAAACAAGTGTCAATTTAAGATTTAGAACTTAGTTACAAATTTAAGTTTAATAAAAACATAAATATCTTAAACAGTTTCACAAATGAGTTTTTGTTTGCTATATTCCATCTGTTTTTACACACACACAAGCTGAAAGGAACGACTAATTTTGCTTAATGTAGTGGAGTAAAACTGCAAGATATTAACTTTCAAATGTCGTGGAGTAAAAGCAAAAACCTATCCAAAATAGAAATACTTCAGTAAAGTACAGGTACACAAAAAAACTTCTTAATTACAGTAACTAATTACATTTACATCATTACTGTCCACCGCTGAAAATATGGCAGTGTGCTATAAACAACACATCTCATTTACTTTAGAGACTACCTCTCCTTCCTTTGATAACTGTACATCTACGGCATAAACTGTAATTATCTGCTTACATGTAGCTCTCTGGATTTGCCTCTCAGATCCACTTTTTGCTCCCATAAATGTTCTCCAACAACACTGGCCAAGAAAATCATGTTCTGGGTTCTCTAATCACGTAAAAAGTTAATAACACAAAAGGGCCAGCTTCACATTAAACAGATCTGCAAAATACCGACTTGGCTTTTGCTAACATCAGCTAGGTAAGCTAGGTTTACTTGCTAGCTTAAACTGGAGCCCAGGGACACAAACCTTTTTTTTTTTCTTTGTTAGGGTACAAACTGTAATTCACTTCATCAACTGCAGACATCTCCTTTTCTCTTTCTGATCACTCATTCCAAAGTAAAGGAAATGTCACATAACATTACTTTATAGGTTCTCTGACTGTGGAGGAAAGAGGCAAGGTTTGTAAACCTGGACATACATAATTTGTGTGGACATACATAATTTGCAATATCTGATGGGTTCCCATGCGCTACGTTTATGTAGGGCAGAATATTTATGAATATGGCGTGTGGCTGCTGACCTTGTGTGGTGTAAACAATACTGTTGCTTTACTTCTCTGTAAGACATACAAAATAATCTTTGTGCCCTCTTCCTCTTATATCTCAAAACCATGTCAAAACAAAGCACCATCGATGACAGGCCAGATTCACTGAACCAGTTAAACCTGTACAGGTGAATTGTTGATGATGTATAAATGGAACAATGGAGAACTGAACTGTGGTTGGTCAGCAAAAGGTAGAAGTAAGTTAAACATAATTATTAAAAATAAATAAATTGTCAGAAATTATAGTTTGCAAGAGATACATGTGTCTTAAAATCAATAACTGACTTGATTCTGACAACAAACATCTAAAATTCTAAAAAAAACATCACTAGAGGCAATCCCAAGTAAAATGATGTATATTATATATCAGCAAGTACATTTCAAGCACATTTATTTTGGGTGCTAAATTCAGGAACACCTTCATATACATCCACACACACGAAACAGGTATACATAAGTACAGTTAGTTTTTTTTTTAATGTATATTTTAATAACACTAATAATATATATTTAACATATTATGTACATAATGTATCGAAAGTAGAAGGATTTTAGCACATTATTCATGAGTGCTGGAAAGTATACTTCAGTTAAGTTAAAACTTAATTTAGGATTAATATAAGCACTTAATTGCATATTTTTTTCTTGTGATGTCATTTGAAACTAACATCAAGAGGACACATTTAGAGAGTTTATCGTTAACTGACAAAACTTCATAGCAATTTGGTTTTAACCAATGCTTTTCTGTCAATTCTTTCAATCACTCAAACAATATTTATTTGTATAGCACTTTTACAACTAATGTTGTCTAATGAGAAGCAGTTTATGCAAAGAATAAAAAAAGGAAAAAAAAGAAAAACAAAAGGAGTTCATGTACAGACTTAAGGAAGGGAATCTAGGTCCAAGACCCCATGAGCAAGTCACAGGCAACAGTAGCAAGGAAAAAAATCCCTTATCGTAAGGAAGAAACCTTGAGAGTAACTCAGGCTCAAGGGGGGGACACATCCTCCTCTGGTTGACCCCACGTGAATACAGAAAGACTAATGACATTGTATGACAAGATACATTATTGTTTTTCTTTGTTGGGGTAGGAACTGTAATTCACTTCATTAACTTCATTAATCTCCTTTTCTCTTTCTGATCACTCATTCCAAAGGAAAGGAAACATCACATAACATTACTTTAAATGTTCTCTGACTGTGGAGGAAAGAGGCAATGTTTGGAAACCTGGAGTCAAGGGGAGAATCACAATTTGCATTATCTGTTGTGTCCCCATGCACTACGTTTATGCAGGGCAGAATTTATGAATATGGCGTGTGGCTGCTGACCTTGTGTGGTGTAAACAATACTGTTGCTTTACTTCTCTGTAGGACATACAACATAATCTTTGTGCCCTCTTCCTCTTATATCTCAAAACCATGTAAAAACAAAAAACCATCCACGACAGGCCAGCTTCACTGAACCAGCTAAACCTGTACAGGTGAATTATTGATGATGATTTATTAATGGAAAAATGGAGAACTTAACTGTGGTTGTTTAGCAAAAGGTAAAAGTAAGTTAGTAAAGGTTAGTAAAGGTAAAAGTAATTAGTAAAAAATAAATGAAACTGTCAGAAATTATAGTTTGCAAGCAATACATGTGTCTTAAAATCAATAACTGACTTTTTTCTAACAACAAACATCTACGATTGTTCTAAAAAAATTCTAACAAAACATCACTTGGCAATCCCAAGTAAAATGATGTATATTATATATCAGCAAGTACATTTTAAGCACATTTGTTATTTTGGGTGCTAAATTCAAGAACACCTCCATATACATACATACACACACAACAGCTACAAGTAAATACAGTTAGTTCATTTTAAGTATATTTTAATAACACTAATAATATATATTGAACATATTATGTACATCATGTATAAACAGTAGCATGACTTCAGAACAAGTTAAAACTTAATTTAAGTTTAAATTTAAAAGTTAAAAAAACAGATCCTCCTTTGGTTGATTCCGAGAAAGAGAGAAAGAGAGAATTCATGATCAGTGCCACATGCTGGTGGCTCTACTGGGCACAGATCCTCCTTTGGTTGATTCCGAGAAAGAGAGAAAGAGAGAATTCATGATCAGTGCCACATGCTGGTGGCTCTACTGGGCACAGATCCTCCTTTGGTTGATTCCGAGAAAGAGAGAATTCATGATCAGTGCCACATGCTGGTGGCTCTACTGTGGTAATTTTAGTCATACCGGCTATCGAGCAGGAGAGCATAATCAAGTCCAACAGGAGGGACAGAAGATCAGTCAAAGGAGACTGGTGACTCTAGCAGCCCTGGTGGCTCTCTAATGACCACTCAGGTAATCATCACACTGGGTACTGTTGCATCTGTAATTTTTTTTATTCTTAATTATTTTTAAATTCATTCATTAATAGTACAAATTTACCCACAACTCAGTATGTACCTTATAAAAATTAATCTACACTGTAAAAGAGTTTCTCATTGTCAGATGGGTTCAATTGAATAATAGAGCAGAGCAACAATAAATGAACCAATATGGAGTGAGAAGGAAAATCAAAGTCAGGGACAGGCAGAGGTCAAAACCAGAGTAGACAAGCTGAAAGGGCTGAGCAAGAGGATGAATGAATGAACGAAAGAGAGGTTGAGAGCCAGAGAGAGATCAAAAGGGAAATGCTGACAAGGGATAAGCAAAAGAGGAGGTCAAAAACAAAAGAAGCCAAAAGCCAGAGTGGAGATATGCAGAGTAGGAGCACTCAGAATCGCAAACAATGTTTGGCGGGGGAGTGAGAGTGAGTGAGTGAGTGAGTGAGTGAGTGAGTAAGTGAGTGAGTGTGTGTGTGTGTTTTATGCTGGGGCTAATGAGTGACAGGTGTTAGAACTCTGGAGTAACTCTCTTGTTACTCTGAGGCGATGGAGTTTCCAGTTTGCTGCTGGGGTACCTAAAGAGTTGTTAGTTGTGGAAATTGTCATTGAATGACTATTATATGAAGTACATCATTCCTGATGAGACCAAACGGCTGGAACAGTGTTGATATCAAAAACATATTTATAAAGAAAAAGAAGAATATACTGTATACTGCCAGGTAACAATAATGTGGCAGATTGATTTGTTCAATATTAAAACACACTAAATACTCTGATCCTCCAATCCAGTAACCTGGATGATATTTTTAACTCTTGATGATAAGACTTCATCTGAATCAAACTGGACTTTTCATAATTAAGATTTGCAGACATCATATAATTTAAATTTTTTAATAGCAATTAAATAAATTATTATAAAACGTTTGAAAAGACAACAAGACGGAAACATACAGCTAATCAGCCAAGTAAATGTAGCACTCAAACATTCAACAGCAAAAAAGCAATAAAAACAATATTGTGACAAAAAGACAAAATTTACACCACGGTGCAGGTACAAGCTTACTGACTCTTACTTAATTACAATGAGAATACAAGTCACTGTTCTGATGTTGCTGGTTGATACACAATAGCTAAGGAGAGACTGATAGCTTATGTCCATTAACTCTGTATCCCTAAACTAGGGCGACCATGTATGAGTAATCATTTCTACATGATTTATGTGATAGGAAGGTTTGGATGTTCTGATCGGATGTCTTTTTAGCAATGCAAATCATTTAGTGATATTACTCTAATGCTGTTTTAATTACATTCTGGAAGACAAGGTTCTTTCTGTCATATCTACTGGTCTCTCAAAGCACTGACAAACTGCATACAGCCACTTCTTGTACTGCTGCCTGACCTGAAAGCATAAGATATAAGAGAGTTAGAAAGTCCCAAACACTAGAAGGGAGCATGAACATCACCTGTCAATTTATATTTAATATACACTTATCATTAGAACAATAAATGATGATAAAGACTGATATGGGGGAATATTTATTGAGCTTCACATAAAGAACAAGTGTCTCTCAGTATATCATCAGGCCACCACAATTGCCAACACAACATGACAAGACGTCTCAGCATGGAGTTGTAGAGGTTCCTAATGGTGTCCTGTGATAATCCATCATTTGCAGCTGGAATATCCTCACACAGTTCCAGCAAATGTTGGAGTAGGGATGGAAGTAGGAATGGAGTGACATAAGGCCTTCTGGACATGTGACGCATGACAAAAAAACATTCATCTTGGGCTGACTCTGGTGCCCCCATGCATGGATTCATTGTTCGCTTTCACCGGGACAATAGCAGGACTTGTCACCGAAGATGAGCCACTGCCATTATAACTTTTTGGCTATTGCAGACATTGACGTGGTGTTAAGAGCAGTGGGCTTAAGAGCAGTCATCATGTAGGTAGTCCTGCATGGTGCAACTGTGTGCTAATAACAGGATGACTCATGGAGGACAATTAATCCCTGATTGCCAATTTGCCGCTACCCAGGGCAGTCCTTAAAGTGCATGCCTCCTTTTATTCACTGCTGCCAACAGCATGCTATGGTAATATCTGCATGACCAGTATGGCAGACAATACGTTGATAAGACCATCTTGTTTCTTTAAACTATGATGCAACCACTCTCCAACTTTTCCAACTGCTTAAATTGCCGTCAAACTCTTCTCTGAGGCAGAATTAGCTAACCCTTTATCTCTACAAGGATAAAAGCTCACCATCTGAAGCTCAGTCCTAGCAATGAGCTGCTGTTGCTTTGGTAGTATTTAAACACAAGAGTAGTTTGGAGCTACTTAACCTATTTCTCCTAGATAGGATACATACCGTACTATACCTGTCATACCTCTGGAAAACTTTTACAATAAGACATAGCATATTTGTATTTAACTGTATCAAAAATTCCCAAGAGACTACTGTAAGTAGTGTGCTGGTGTAAATTCAATTGTTACTCATTTCTTAAACCTAAGACAAAAGAGACCTTTTGCTGCCAAACTTAATCTCAAGCTTCAGAGTCTTCTGCTGACAATACGTTGATAAGACCATCTTGTTTCTTTAAACTATGATGCAACCACTCTCCAACTTTTCCAACTGCTTAAATTGCCGTCAAACTCTTCTCTGAGGCAGAATTGGCTAACCCTTTATCTCTACAAGGATAAAAGCTCACCATCTGAAGCTCAGTCCTAGCAATGAGCTGCTGTTCATTCCTGGTACTATAGATCCTCACTACAGATCCTCTGGATTTTGCCCTTTGTGGCATTCCTCTGTGGGCCATCAGGCCCTTGCAACTTATCCAGAATGCAACAACACTGCTTGTCACCATTCTTCCCATATTCACTCATAACATCAAATTTAAAACTCTAATGCTTGTCTAATCAAGTCCAGGAATAGACCTAGTTGACAATGACAAATTGCTTTGGTAGTATTTAAACACAAGAGTAGTTTGGAGCTACTTAACCTATTTCTCCTAGATAGGATACATACCGTACTATACCTGTCATACCTCTGGAAAACTTTTACAATAAGACACAGCATATTTGTAAATCTGAAACTGTATCAAAAATTCGCAAGAGACTACTGTAAGTAGTGTGCTGGTGTAAATTCAATTGTTACTCATTTCTTAAACCTAAGACAAAAGAGACCTTTTGCTGCCAAAGCTTGATCTCAAGCTTTAGAGTCTTCTGCTGACAGGCTTTGTTTTCCCTTTCCTTTTTTACTTAAGTCTTTTTACCAACACATCTGCCACTGACCTCAAATACAAATACATAAAACTAAAAGTACAAGTTGCTAAGTGAAAGGGATTGGTTACGAATTGTATGCTAATTTAATTAAATATAAGCAATGACTGACCTCTTGGTTAAAGACACAGTGGACCAGGAAGATGAAGGTGCCCTGCTGGGAGTTGAGAAACAGGAAGACAATCTCCAACACCTTACTGCCCTGCGTAAAGAAACCCAGAATCCAGGGACAACCGAGGATAACAATCTGGATCAGAGTTTTAAAGACAAGAGTTCTAGAGATAGAGAGACAGAAAGAGAATGAGAGCGAGACAGGCTCTAATGTCCTATTATCAAGACTCATAATCAACTCATTTTAGGTGAGTTTCTAGTGTCTACAGTTACTGTACACCAACACACTACTTACAGTCCACTAACACATTACACTTACTGAGTTACTGTACACCAACACACTACTTACAGTACACTAACACATTACACTTACTGAGTTACTGTACACCAACACACTACTTACAGTACACTAACACATTACACTTACTGAGTTACTGTACACCAACACGCTACTTACAGTACACTAACACATTACACTTACTGAGTTACTGTACACCAACACACTACTTACAGCACACTAACGCATTACACTTACTGAGTTACTGTACACCAACACACTACCTACAGTACACTAACACACTACACTTACTGAGTTACTGTACAACGACACACTACTTACAGCACACTAACACATTACACTTACTGAGTTACTGTACACCAACATGCTACTTACAGTACACTAACACATTACACTTACTGAGTTACTGTACACCAGTGGGCTACTTACAGCACACTAACACGTTACACTTACTGAGTTACTGTACACCGACACACTACTTACAGCACACTAACACATTACACTTACTGAGTTACTGTACACCAACACACTACCTACAGTACACTAACACATTACACTTACTGAGTTACTGTACACCAACACACTACTTACAGCACACTAACGCATTACACTTACTGAGTTACTGTACATCAACACACTACCTACAGTACACTAACACACTAAACTTACTGAGTTACTGTACACCAACCCACTACTTACAGTACACTAACACATAACACTTACTGAGTTACTGTACACCAACACGCTACTTACAGTACACTAACACATTACACTTACTGAGTTACTGTACACCAACACACTACTTACAGCACACTAACGCATTACACTTACTGAGTTACTGTACACCAACACACTACCTACAGTACACTAACCACCTACTGAGTTACTACACCGCCCACACTTACAGTTGACACTAACACACTACACTTACTGAGTTACTGTACAACGACACACTACTTACAGCACACTAAAACATTACACTTACTGAGTTACTGTACACCAACATGCTACTAACAGTACACTAACACATTACACTTACTGAGTTACTGTACACCAGTGGGCTACTTACAGCACACTAACACATTACACTTACTGAGTTACTGTACACCGACACAGTACTTACAGTACACTAACACATTACACTTACTGAGTTACTGTACACCAACACACTACTTACAGCACACTAACACATTACACTTACTGAGTTACTGTACACCAACACACTACCTACAGTACACTAACACATTACACTTACTGAGTTACTGTACACCAACCCACTACTTACAGTACACTAACACATTACACTTACTGAGTTACCGTACACCAACCCACTACTTACAGCACACTAACACATTACACTTACTGAGTTACTGTACACCAACACACTACTTACAGTACACTAACATTGACCTTACTGAGTTACTGTACACCAACACACTACTTACAGTACACTAACACATTACACTTACTGAGTTACTGTACACCGACACACTACTTACAGCACACTAACGCATTACACTTACTGAGTTACTGTACACCAACACACTACTTACAGCACACTAACACATTACACTTACTGAGTTACTGTACACCAACACACTACTTACAGTACACTAACACATTACACTTACTGAGTTACTGTACACCAACACGCTACTTACAGCACAGTAACACATTACACTTACTGAGTTACTGTACACCAGCATGCTACTTACAGCACACTAACACATTACACTTACTGAGTTACTGTACACCAACATGCTACTTACAGCACACTAACACATTACACTTATTGAGTTACTGTACACCAACACGCTACTTACAGCACACAAACACATTACACTTACTGAGTTACTGTACACCAACACACTACTTACAGTACACTAACATTGACCTTACTGAGTTACTGTACACCAACACACTACTTACAGTACACTAACACATTACACTTACTGAGTTACTGTACACCGACACACTACTTACAGCACACTAACGCATTACACTTACTGAGTTACTGTACACCAACACACTACTTACAGCACACTAACACATTACACTTACTGAGTTACTGTACACCAACACACTACTTACAGTACACTAACACATTACACTTACTGAGTTACTGTACACCAACACGCTACTTACAGCACAGTAACACATTACACTTACTGAGTTACTGTACACCAACACACTACTTACAGCACACTAACACATTACACTTACTGAGTTACTGTACACCAGCATGCTACTTACAGCACACTAACACATTACACTTACTGAGTTACTGTACACCAACATGCTACTTACAGTACACTAACACATTATACTTACTGAGTTACTATATACCAACGCTCTACTTACAGTACACTAACACATTACACTTACTGAGTTACTATATACCAACGCTCTACTTACAGTACACTAACACATTATACTTACTGAGTTACTATATACCAACGCTCTACTTACAGTACACAAACACATAACACTTACTGTACACCAACACGCTACTTACAGTACACTAACACATTATACTTACTGAGTTACTGTACACCAACAAACTACTTACAGTACACTAATGCATTACACTTACTGAGTTACTGTACACCAACACACTACCTACAGTACACTCACACATTACACTTACTGAGTAACTGTACACTGTACAACTGAACACTGTTCGTTACCAGAATAAGGGGTAAGAGGTGTGATGTTTGTTACCTCAGTCGTTTGATTTGGGAGGATTCACTGTTCAGTTTAGCCATGGTGTTTTTCAGAGTGATGATGATGACGATGAAGAAGATGAAGTTTAACTGCAAATGTAGGAAATCATCATTCAGGTAACTGTAACAGTATAATCTGCTGTAGGTGGTACATGTGACAATCTCTTAGAATACTAGAAATCCTAATTTAAGGAATTACATGAACACAATGTAGAAGAGATATCTCAGAACTTACTGTAATAATAAAACACACAGGACCCAGAAAACTCCATACAAAGTTCCTGTCTGTCTTAATCCAGCACCTACACAGAGAAAACCACAGAACACATCACAGATTATAATCTGTAGAATACATGCATCATAGGCTTTTAGACATTACAGTAATTCTAGTTTAGTAATTCTTCGATAAATACAATATGACTGAGAAGTGAACTTAAAGGAACTGGATCAAACAAAGCTCTGTATACACTCTTACTGTTCACTGCCGTATCCACCAGGAAAAAGTCCCACAGACACCCCCACCACAACCAGGGGAATAACATATCCAATCACAATCAGGCATTTCCAGCCCAGCACATTCCTCTGCATTGATCTGATCTTTGTGAGGTTCTTCACAGAGATTAGGAGAAGAACAGCTTCAATGAACATCCAGACAAAAGCAGAGAGAAAGAGGAAGTGCAGAACACCTGCTAGTGCTGCACACATCAGCTAGAGAGAGAGAGAGAATGTCAAATACCAAACATTATTACCGTCTCACATATCATGGTATTCATCCACAGCTGATGAGGCAAACCATTCTCACCTGATCAGCCCGAATGTACTGCAGGAACTCCTGTGTGAGTATGAAGAGGAGATGAGCCAGGAACAAGCTGATACACAGGTTTATCCGAGGAACAACATTAACTTTCATGTTTCGCCGACAGAGGGCAAAGGTCAACAGAGACAGGCTCAGGAAAAAAAGCCCCACTCCCACTGCCACTATGCTGAGCACGTCCAAAAGAGGATCACTCTGGAAATCAACAGTCAAAACATTATTCTCCAACTTCATGTTCCAAT
The DNA here is from genome assembly GCA_024036415.1 of Prochilodus magdalenae. NCBI lineage: Eukaryota > Metazoa > Chordata > Actinopteri > Characiformes > Prochilodontidae > Prochilodus > Prochilodus magdalenae. The sequence goes on along the minus strand of JAMWET010007616.1, from coordinate 22,075 downwards.
TGTAATGATACAATGACTTACTCTAAAACTAAATAAAAAATAAATATTTAAAAAAAAAATTTGATAAGAAATATTAACAGACTACATATTGGGTGGAGTTCTCAAAGCCTTCACAGACCAGCTGGCTCAAGTATTTACAGACAGACAAACAATCTGTCATTGTTCTTTTCTCAAAGATGCTTAGCATCTACCACCATTAGCCCTTACATAATTCCTAATTTCGCAATTATGACCATTATCCCCTCTAAGTTGGAAGATCTGGAACTTCATCCATTGCTGTGTTGCTCGATCTCCAATTTCCTGACTGACCACAAGCAATGGTATCCCTGTATCTGGTGGCTTCCAACAAACCACCTTAACCTGCTCCTTTCAGTGTGTAGAAGTAGCAGCTTTACAATGAGCGCCTTCCGGAGGAGTGAGCGCCATACCTTATCAAATACAGTACACACCAACACCCTGTGAAGAAAGTTCATTTCTGCCGCTTAAGTTCACATTCTCATTCTTTTGGTCATTACCCAAAACTCATGACCATAGGTGAGGCGGGGATGTGGACCAACTCCCTCTTAAACCCTGAAGTCCAGTACAGCGACTGCATTACTGTTGCTGTCTATCCCAGTCTGTGGCCGACCTTCACTTGTGAAAAAGACCCGGAGATACTTAAACTTCTTCACCTGTGGCAGGTCCTCTTCCCTTACTTTGGATGGGGCAAGCCTTTCCTTTTCCAGGGCTCAGACTTGGAAGTGTTGATCTGTCATTTCCCCAAAAAGCAGAGATGCCACCCTCCAACCCCTGCACATAAGGCTCTCTTGACCTCAGCTATTATTATCCCAAACAGAGATGGAGACAAGGCACACCCTCTGCAAAGTCCAATGCCCACACTGAATTAGCTTGCCCTAATTATGAGTATATGGACACAGCTCTCACTCCAGATCATATAGCCAGTAGTAGTGGTCCAGGGCTTTATACTCCCAGGAACCTCCCCAAAGTCCACAAAACACTTTTAGACAGGGATGACATTACTAGAACAGAGAAAGGTGGAGTTGCAGTAATGTACCTAGGTGCAGGCCGGCCTGCTGCAGTGTTCTGGGGTACAAACGGGCCTGCTGCAGTGTTCTGGGGTACAAACGGGCCTGCTGCAGTGTTCTGGGGTACAAACGGGCCTGCTGCAATATTCTCAGATGCATTTGCTCTGAGGCCAGGGTGAGTCTGGTTAACCAAACAGTAATGAAAAACAAGAGCACCTCCTTCAAAAACCCTTTTCTGCTGTGAAACCTGGAGACTGGAGAAACCTTCCTGCAGCAACTTAAAAACGCTATATTCTTCTGGTGAATGAGAGCGAATTCTGGGAGCTGATGGATGATTGTTGTAGCTTTGAGTAAGTAATGTCCCAGTCTAAATGACTCCAAGCTAGCATTCCAAATACCACAACCAAAACAATCAACAAGGGCTGCACCTACACTGACTGTACAGAATATTTTAGACCTTGCCAGTAAGAGAGTTTAGAAGGTTGAATAGAGTATGTCAGTGGGATGGTGACATTTCAGTTGGAGTGAATGGAGCTGGCAGGATATAAATGCCTTATAACAATCGGGATTCAGGACCCTAAGGAAAATTATACTTGGGTAGCCTTAGTGCAGAAACTGTATAAAGAGTGTAACATGCTGACAGTATTAACTGTTATAGGTTCTAGAAAACTCTTAAGCATTTTTAAATAGGCATTTGATCTTACATCATATCCTGGGGGGGGTGGGTTGACCTGCATGATGAGAGCGAAGGTCGACAGGTGAACACAGGAGCACACCGAGTGGCTGCTGTTGCTCTGGAGAAGATCACATCCATCTACAATCCATTCTGTGTTATTCCAGTACACACAGGAAAGTGTACCATTAGGGTCAAATTCCTAGATAAACAAGAAACGGAACTTTTACATGAAGTGATGTTATCATGCAATATAAACATGAGTTTGCAACAGTATTTGTTGCAAACAAAAGCTTATTACTATGTTATTACACACTTTATTGTGTTTGACGTCTGGTGTCATTTGATTCAGCTCTCAGTCTTGGACAACTTTGTAATTACTTGTTGTTTCAGAAAATGCACTACTCCTTTGCTATTTTGATCTATTTAACTACAGCTTATAAAAGGCCAAAAGAGCAATCTTAATAAAATTTGGTACACATCTTTGTCTAAGGCCCCTGGTCAATAATCAAATCACTTGAATCCTTTCTGACATCATCTAACAACATTGACTTCACTTCTCTTTGTCACAGTAGCCCCTTATGTGTGCACTGGGTCTAACAATGCCAGGCATATCTAAGGGTTATACTTTGAGAACAAAACAGCCCTGCACGTACATCTGTTTTAGAACCTGACCTGTGTGTCGTATAACAGCATGTACTTATATAAATGTTCTCTAACACTTTAATCCATGCTCTAATTATCTGTACACTTAAGCCTCAGTCCATATAATGTGAAGACTGCACATAATTAATGGCAAATGATGAATAATCTAAACACTTATTTTATGACATAGTCTAAGGTCTTTAATCTCTCTTCTATGTGCCACTATAGCACCTTATAATATAAGGGCCTGTACACATGATGTAAGCCTCTATATAATGTTAATAGACCACTGCTCATAATTTCAGGCAAATTAAGGCTTTTTGAGAAAGTCCCACTTCCTTTAGGTTTTGCCTCGCTGTCTCTAAACAAGGTCCAAACTACTTTAGACCCTCTTGGGCCTTACTGGTCCCATAGGCCTCAGTGGACTTACGTGCTTTTTGTGCTAGGACCCCAATTGCCGTTTGCGGCTATATTTATTCATTTATTTTTTCAAATTACTAATGGGACATGGGAAGCATTCACAGATGTAGCACAGATGTAGCTATCTTGAAACAAGCTTTTTAGTGCTCTGTATAGCGCATAGTGTTTACTATTAGAATACGTGTTATTGAGCTTTAAGGGGGAAGCTCCTATAAGTGCATATGCAATGAGTCAAAAGTGCAAATGATCAGTGACTGCTGCTTGATCAGATATCACTGTGGCAATAAATAGTAACTTGCAACATTCACTTTTTAGCACCAAAATAGGGTGATCTACTGCTCAAAACATGTATATCCCCACTTTAGGGAATTCAAACAGAGCTTCTTTGATTACAGATTAAATACATCAGTAAACTCACTGCAATGTGTTCCAAGGTGAAGTTGACCGGTGTGGTGAGGTTTGTGTTGGTGGTTTTGGGCAGTGTGGCTGAAACTACCATGGACATCATGGTGTTCACTGCATTGTTAGATGTATTGAAGAAGCTGGGTTTCAGCATGGTTGCCATGCTGGCAAAGCTCATGAAGGCTGCAGCAGCTGATCCTGAAGCACAGCACACAAATGACATTACCTTAAAAAGAAGTGCATGCTTTAAAAACTATATGGAGGAAGCAGAACACATTCATGCAGCAATGTAACAGCGCTTAATTAATATATTGTATTTAATTTATTATTGTAGTATCACTAACAAAAACTTATAAAAGCTAGAAATTTAGCACACTTATTAATGTGGCATTCCCAACAATACATTTGTAGACTAAATCACAGGATTAAATCATCAAAAGTACTGCTAGGCAGGAAGGCCGGCAGATAGGTAAGAAGGTAGGTAGATAAAGTATGTTAGGTAGGTTGGGAGAGTAGGTTAGGTTAGGTAGGTAGGTAGGTATTTAGGTAAAATATGTTAGGTATGTAGGTAGATAAGCAAGCAGTTAGTAGTTTAGTAGTAGGCAGGTAGTAGTAGGTAGTTTGGTTGGTAGTCACACTGCCTGGCCAAAAAAAGTCACCACCTGGATTTAACCGAGCAAATAGGCAAGGGCCTCCCATTGGATAATTACCACATGGGTGATAATGTTTCAGCTGGCAACAAGTTATTAAACTGCTAAAATTGTCCAACGCATTCTTAAAAAGTGGAAGAACAGTGGAGAAACATAATCTTCAAGGAAGGAATGTGGTCTGAAAAATCTTTAATGACCATGATAGGCGATCACCTAAATGACTACCTAATTATACTGTACCACCTGATTATTTCATCAATGGATTGTTTTCTTCTCTGAACCAGGATTAATCGGGCTCAAATTGTAAAAAAAAAAAGTGGTCCAGAGAGCATGAGACATTATTTTCACACATGGATTGACCACCACAGAGTCCAGACCTGAATCCGATTGAGAATCTTTGGGATGTGCTGGAGAAGACTTTGCACAGTGGTCCAAATCTCCCATCATCAATACAAGATCTTGGGGAAAATAATGCAGCTCTGGACAGAAAACTTCACAGAAGCTTGTGGAAATTATGCCACAGCGAATGTATAGCCTGATCAAAGCTAAAGGCTGTCCAACAAAATATTAGAGTGTGTGATCATTTTTTTTGTTGGCCAGGCAGTGTAGGTAGAGTGGGTTAGGTTGGTAGGTAGAGTAGGTTAGGTGGGCAGGTAAGTTAGGTAAGTAAGTAGGTAGGTAGAGTAGGTTAGGTAGGTAGCTAGGTAGGTAGAGTAGGTTAGATAGGCAGGTAGGTTAGGTAAGTAAGCAGGAAGGTAGGTATGTAAGTAGTGTAGGTTAGACAGGCAGGTAGATTAGGTAAGTAAATAGGTAGGTAGGTAGAGTAGGTTAGGTAGACATGGTAGGTAACTCTACCTACCATGGTTAGTTAGGTAGGTAGGTAGGTTAGGTAAGTAAGTAGGTAGGTAGAGTAGGTTAGGTAAGCAGTGTAGGTAGACAGGAATGGACTGCTTCTCGACTGTTATGACTAAAGGACATAGACTAATGATGGTGTAAAAGCTTCACAATACAATGGAAGGTAGGCAGGCAGGTAGGTAGGTAGGCAAGGTTAGGTAGGTAGATAGGAGGGGAATGCTTCTCAACTGTTATGACTACAGGACATAGATTAAGGACATTGTCATGGCATCACGATAGAATGGAACTGTTTTACCTCCCAGAATGTTGATTAAAACCTAAAAGTCTAATAGTAAACATTGAGAACTGTGGTATAATTGCTATAATCACAATGCTTAAATATCTATATCTAGGATGATCTTAAGTGCCCTTTATTCCCATCTCAGGCCCCCAATAAAGTTAAATAAATGTGGTTTCCAAACAATTTTGCTTCTTTGTTTACTACAGTCTTATTTTTACAAGTACTTCTTGTTCTCTTCTTCATTCTAAATTTGAACCATAATGAAAATTCTGGCATAAGGTATTCCCTCTCACTAAAGCTACATAAATATGAATAATAGGTGAGGGGCAGCAGTGAGATGGATACCTCACAGTAAATTAAGTAACCTGTTTAGTTAACATATACATAAGTGTCCTTTAAAATTAGTGATGGCTGATATTATGGAATTTGACTACAGACTTTCATACAGATGAAAAGTCAGATAATTTGATGATTCAACAGCTTGAAACCTGCATGGTAAATTGATCATTGTGGATTCAAGAATTGAGTCTTCTATTACACAGACATGGATTACTCAGCAAAAGATTGCTACTGCACCATTGTTATTCTTTGAAATCTGGATAAGGTCGATCTCCATCTGAGTGCTGTTTATCCTCAGCTGAGGGATTTCATTCAAGGAAGCTTTTTTTCCCACTGCAAAGACCTGGAGATCTGAGAAGTATAAAAATATTAACATAAGCCATAAACCATAAACGAATGCAATATTGTTCCAATCCTTAGGATGTAAGATCAAATGGTTTACTTATGTAAATGTTTACCCAAGCCATTTAGAGAGATGTTAACTGAGTCAGTGGTTTCTGTTGGCTTCACCAGTGTAGACACCAGTTTCTCAGTTCTGTTTAGCACTGTGTTCCCAATAGATGCAAGTTTATCTGGACTTGCTGCTTCAACCTTCAGAAGCTGCTCCTGGGTAGTCAGCACCATATCTAAATACTTTGTTACAACCTGTCCAGGAACCAGAGAGGCATTTACACACATTAATATAATCCACGGAGAACACAGTGAATGTTCCTCGTTCTGTCTTATTACACTACTTACTTGTGGTGGGAGCACTTGAGCAGTGATGTTCTCAAGTTGGTTAAACAGATCCTCTCCACATTTTGAAGTAAAAATGCCCTAAAAAGAAAGTTTTTTAAATGTGTGATTATTACCCATATTTTTTTTTTTGGGGGTTTTTAAAAAAAAAACAAATTTTTGTATCAAGGTTGAAAATAATAAGAAAGTTTAATGTATGAAAGCATCACAAACCTTTGCAGTCTTCAGATCACTGTGATATTGGGAACGGAACTGTGATGTATCATAGTAAAAAAAGAGAGTTTTTGAAAAATGATGACCTGTGTTTTTTCCTGTGATGAAACTTTGCCAGGGATTTTATTCTTGTTAAAACTTCAGATTTTGCTTTTGGTGTAATGTAATTAATGACAATAAATGAGCTATTTTAAATCATTCATAAGACTGTCATAAGAGCAGTCATTTTCTAAAGTTGTAATTATTAATGATAACACAATAAAACAGCATTTGAATGTACCTGTTTCAAGCGCGCGATCAAGTTTAGCAGTACTTCACAGGTACAGTCCTAATACAAGACCAATCCTAGCAATCACGCACAGAATCACAAAAAAAGCATTAAATTGAAATGACAACTAAAAGTCACTGGATAGTTATTACATCTAGTGAATATTAAATAATAAAATAATTAATTAAACTCAACTCAAAAATGTACTTTCTGCTTGCACACATATCTGCCCATTTCTACTACAGTCACACACTAGATATGCATACAAGATATGCATTAACCTTGTGGGGACTCACTGGTCAAAACTGCAGAGAGGCAGTATTGGGCTGATAACGTGCTTAGACCCTCGGATTTTGCTTCCAGTTATAAATTCATTATTTTTTTAAATTCACGAAACAAATAAAATTACCATCTGTACTGTTTAGCTTTGCCTACTTAGATTTTTGCTTAGTTATATGATATGCTAAACATTTCTTTGCAGACTAGTACTAGGATTTATGCTCAGAAATTATATAAAAAAAGGCTGCCATAAAAAATACATAATTATTAGACCTTGTTTTAGGCCAATATTCTGAGGTAGCCTATCTAGTTTGGTGAAAATGCATTGTTAGGGCTAAATGGTAACGCTAAACCTTTGTTGCGCACAATAAACCCACTTTGATTTATAATGTTAAACCTCAGATTTTGCTTAAAGGTTTTTGGTGACAAAAAAAATAAGCTAATTTAAATTAAACAGTCTTATTCTAAAGTTATAATTATTACTGATAACACAATAATACAGTATTTAAATGTACCTGTTGTTTCAGAAGTGGGAGTTAAAGTACTTGTATCTAAAAACAGAACAATCTAGAATCACAACATGCTCAGTAAAACAAGACTATTAACTTAAACTGACAACTAATAATTCACTGACTAATACTTTGATGTAACACCTATTGAACTCTAATTGAGAACTTGTAACAAGTAGCAGGAAATTGCATTTTAATATCATTAAAGTTCTGATCACATACCAAATCAGGCAAACTAAGAAAGACATTCAAAATCTATATTAAAGCATTAAATTGACTCAATTGTATATTTAATCCATAGCTTTCCATGTTGATCTATTCCAAAAACAACTTAATATTACAAATTCAAAAGTGACTCCGGCAGCTGTTAAGTATGTGTTCAGTTTGGTGCTTACAGAATAGAAGGCATGAAAAAAAAACATCTAATAAATCTCGAATGAAATTTACAGGGTAAATCTTATAAAACAAATCAAGTAGCTTCACAGTAAGCAGAATTACAGACGGTCGGCTTGACTGTTAAACCTCAGATTTTGCTTAATGGTTTTTGGTGACAAAAAATAAGCTAATTTAAATTAAACAGTCTTATTCTAAAGTTATAATTATTACTGATAACACAATAATACAGTATTTAAATGTACCTGTTGTTTCAGCAGTGGGAGTTAAAGTACTTGTATCTAAAACAGAACAATCTAGAATCACAACATGCTCAGTAAAACAAGACCATTAAATTAAACTGACAACTAATAATTCACTGATTAATACTTTAAATGAATACCTACTGAACTGTAATTGAGAACTTGTAACAAATAGCAGCAAATTACATAATTAATATCACTAAAATTCTGAACACATACCAAATCAGGCAAACTAAGAAAGACATTCAAAATCTATATTAGAAGCATTAAATTGACTCAATTGTATATTTAATCCATAGCTTTCCATGTTGATCTGTTCCAAAAACCACTTAATATTACAAATTCAAGAGTGACTCCGGCAGCTGTTAAGTATGTGTTCAGTTTGGTGCTTACAGAATAGATAGATTATTACTGATAACACAATAATACAGTATATAAATGTACCTGTTGTTTCAGAAGTGGGAGTTAAAGTACTTGTATCTAAAAACAGAACAATCTAGAATCACAACATGCTCAGTAAAACAAGACTATTAACTTAAACTCACAACTAATAATTCACTGACTAATACTTTGATGTAACACCTATTGAACTCTAATTGAGAACTTGTAACAAGTAGCAGGAAATTGCATTTTAATATCATTAAAGTTCTGATCACATACCAAATCAGGCAAACTAAGAAAGACATTCAAAATCTATATTAAAGCATTAAATTGACTCAATTGTATATTTAATCCATAGCTTTCCATGTTGATCTATTCCAAAAACAACTTAATATTACAAATTCAAAAGTGACTCCGGCAGCTGTTAAGTATGTGTTCAGTTTGGTGCTTACAGAATAGAAGGCATGAAAATAAAATAAACATCTAATAAATCTCGAATAAAATTTACAGGGTAAATCTTATAAAACAAATCAAGTACCTGCACAGTAAGCAGAATTACAGACGGTCGGCTTGACTGTTAAACCTCAGATTTTGCTTAAAGGTTTTTGGTGACAAAAAATAAGCTAATTTAAATTAAACAGTCTTATTCTAAAGTTATAATTATTACTGATAACACAATAATACAGTATATAAATGTACCTGTTGTTTCAGCAGTGGGAGTTAAAGTACTTGTATCTAAAGCAGAACAATCTAGAATCACAACATGCTCAGGAAAACAAGACCATTAAATTAAACTGATAACTAATAATTTACTGATTAATACTTTGAATGAACACCTATTGAACTGTAATTGAGAACTTGTAACAAATAGCAGCAAATTACATAATTAATATCACTAAAATTCTGAACACATACCAAATCAGGCAAACTAAGAAAGACATTCAAAATCTATATTAGAAGCATTAAATTGACTCAATTGTATATTTAATCCATAGCTTTCCATGTTGATCTGTTCCATACACAACTTAATATTACAAATTCAAAAGTGACTCCGGCAGCTGTTAAGTATGTGTTCAGTTTGGTGCTTACAGAATAGAAGGCATGAAAATAAAATAAACATCTAATAAATCTCGAATGAAATTTACAGGGTAAATCTTATAAAACAAATCAAGTACCTGCACAGTAAGCAGAATTACAGACGGTCGGCTTGACTGTTAAACCTCAGATTTTGCTTAAAGGTTTTTGGTGACAAAAAATAAGCTAATTTAAATTAAACAGTCTTATTCTAAAGTTATAATTATTACTGATAACACAATAATACAGTATATAAATGTAACTGTTGTTTCAGAAGTGGGAGTTAAAGTACTTGTATCTAAAACAGAACAATCTAGAATCACAACATGCTCAGTAAAACAAGACTATTAACTTAAACTGACAACTAATAATTCACTGACTAATACTTTGATTGAACACCTATTGAACTCTAATTGAGAACTTGTAACAAGTAGCAGGAAATTGCATATTAATATCACTAAAGTTCTGATCACATACCAAATCAGGCAAACTAAGAAAGACATTCAAAATCTATATTAAAGCATTAAATTGACTCAATTATATATTTAATCCATAGCTTTCTATGTTGATCTATTCCAAAAACAACTTAATATTACAAATTCAAAAGTGACTCCGGCAGCTGTTAAGTATGTGTTCAGTTTGGTGCTTACAGAATAGAAGGCATGAAAATAAAATAAACATCTAATAAATCTCGAATAAAATTTACAGGGTAAATCTTATAAAACAAATCAAGTACCTGCACAGTAAGCAGAATTACAGACGCTCGGCTTGACAAACTCATAGACGTAATAGTCTCCTGGACATGCTTTAATGCGAATTGGGTAGGATGTGTAGTAACAGCAGTCAGTTCCTGAACTTCCACAGACCACACAAGTGACTATTCCATCTTGTATCTGAGGATGAGGACCATTCAGCCACAGAGTGTAATAAGTACCACATCTGTTCATATTAACACAGCTCTCTGGCATACGGATGCTCATCCCTTTATACGTCAGTCGGTACCAGCCAGTCCAGTTAAAATTACTGTCACAGATAGACCCTCCAGTCTCATTAGTGCCTCTCCAGGATTGATTCAGAGAGGTGTAGTTATCACAGGGATCATAAATGTGATTGTCAAGAGCAACTGTTAAGAACACAGAAACAGTATAAAATTAAAAACATAGTCACTAGAACTTGTTTTAGGACTAGATTTAGGCCCATCAAGTTTGGTGCAGGTACATTGTTAGTGCTAAATGCTAAATAGCTTTTCCCAGGATCTGTATGCCCAATCGAGCTGTAATTTTGTATGCAAATCTTCAGGTCAGATTAAAAAAGAATAAGTAACTTTTTAATGAACATTTTATACATCAAAATGTATTGCCGCTTTTAGCCAATTAATGGTCAGCAGCCACTGGAAAGGCTTATTATTGACCAATCATTATGAAACCTGAATGGTGCCGGTATGAAGGCAATTTGTAACAACCAGTGAAATTTCGAATAATTTGGCCACTAGGGGCCGGTATTTTGGCAAATCAGGTGTCTCTCATACATATTTCTACTAATAGTAAAACAAATGGTTTTGTATTATGCAGTGCAATAGTCCAAACAACTTTGTAATTACAAATGTACTCAAGTGTAATTACAACCTCAAGAATAACGATAGATGAAAAATTGTGACTTTTTACTCTTGAACTTGATCACTTTCTGTCCATCACTTCAGCCTTGACATAATATCTTACATTGCTATAATAATAATAATAATAATAATAATAATAATAATATAAACGTTTCTATGTTACATTTTTCGAGTAGTACTTTTAATTTTTCAAGGTATAAAAAACATATATTAATAAAATGTATTGTAATTATATTAATATGCCCATTTGGTTGCATTTTTTTTGCTCTGTCAATACAATGCAATTGTGCATGGTGAATCCCAACAGGACAAAAGGAATTAAGAGACTAAATTATTCTGATTTTACTGGGCAGAGATTAACAGTTAGGAAGCACATTTCGGTGTGTAATCCCAGCGTTATTTCCAGGTTATCCGACACTGTAGCAGTTACAATTCTAAATGTTCCCATTTCCAGCAACAATATCAATAATAAACTGGTTTTGCCTAAAATTTATTTCTCAGTACCTGAGCAGATAGCACCAGCGTCTTTTCCATGATTGCAGTCGTGAATACCGAATCCCCTGTGAGAGCACTCTGTGATGGTCGTTTCATTTCCAGAACAAGCAACATCATCCAGAAGTATTGGGCCACTCCCTTGACCAAAGTGGGCAGACATAGGAGCACTGACGGCTGTGCCACATCCCATCTGTCTGCACACCACCACTGCATCATTCACATCCCAGTAATCATCACACACTGTTCCCCACTGACTGTTATAATAGACCTCCACTCTACCAGAGCAGACGCTTGTACCATTGACAAGTCTTACATTTGGATCATCTGTTAGAAATGAAAAATAATGCAGTTTTAGTAAACAAAAAGTCCATCATGTTTCTGAAAGAAGTGTCTCTATGTAAAACTCCAGCTATACATTATAAGCCTCACTACATTCAGTAATCAGTCCTCTGTTTCTATTTTTCTAATTTTGTATGTTAAATGTTTTTGAAGTACCCTGAGTTGCATTTTAATGTATGGAAGTGATACATAAAACGTTTATTATATTAGTATTATCCCTTTATTGTATTTTTTGCTCGGTCTGAATTTGTGCATTGGGAAATCTAACAGCACAAAATAGATAAAGAAACTAAATGATTCCGGTTTTACTGGGCAGAGATTAACAGTTTACAATCCCACTTGGTGTAATTCCAGTGTTTTTCTTGGTTGTCTGACAGTGTAGCAGTTACAGATGTAAATGTCTATTTCCAGATACTATATCATTATTAAAGTGTTATAGTCTAAAATGTGTTTTTCAGTACCTGTGCAGATAACACCAGCATCTGCTCCATGAATGCAGTTGTGATTACCAAATCCATTATGAGAGCACTCTGTGATGGTCCTTTCATATCCAGAACAAGCAACATCATCCAAAAGTATTGGGCCACTTCCTTGACCAAAGTGGGCAGACATAGGGGCACTGACCACTCTGCCACATCCCATCTGTCTGCACACCACCGCTGCATCATTCACATCCCAGTTATCATCACACACTGTTCCCCACTGACTGTTATAATAGACCTCCACTCTACCAGAGCAGACGCTTGTGCCATTGACAAGTCTTACATTTGGATCTGTTACAAATCAAAAATAATGCAATTAATTTAATATGCATCATCAGTCCTCTGTTTTTTTCTACTTTTTATGTTAAATGTTTATGTGAAGTACATTTGCTTGCATTTTAGTGTATGAAAAGTGACATATAAATTGTTATTATGCTTTTTTTATTGCATTTTTTCTGCTCTGTCTGCATTTGTGCATTGTGAAACTCAACGGGATAAAATAGATGAAGAAACTAAATTATTCTGGTTTTACTGGGCAGAGATAAACAGTTTAAAATCACACTTGGTGTAATTCCAGTGTTTTTTCCTGGTTGTCTGACAGTGTTGCAGTTACAGTTGTAAATGTCTTTTTCCAGATACTATATCATTATTAAAGTTTTACATCCTAAAATGTGTTTTTTCAGTACCTGTGCAGATAACACCAGCATCTTCTGCATGACTGCAGTCGTGAATACCGAATACCCCATGAGAGCACTCTGTGATGGTCCTTTCACTTCCAGAACAAGCAACATTATCCAAAAGTATTGGGCCACTTCCTGGACCAAAGTGGGCAGACAAAGGGGCACTGGCCACTCTGCCACATCCCATCTGTCTGCACACCACCGCTGCATCATTCACATCCCAGGTATCATCACACACTGTTCCCCACTGACTGTTATAATAGATCTCCACTCTACCAGAGCAGACGCTTGTACCACTGACGAGTCTAAAAGTTGGATCTGTTACAAATAAAAAATAATGCAGTTTTAGTAAACACAAAGTCCTGTATTCTATTAATTTGATGTGCATTGTGTTTATAGAAGCTGTTTTGTGTAAACTCTCTGCTGGTACGTTATAAGCTTTACTACATTTAGTAATCAATCCTTAACCACATGCATACAGCTACTAGCACCAAGTACGCTTAATAGGATACTTACCAGCCAGTAATGAAGCTCTCTGAATGCTGAGTACTGAAACAAAGAAGAGATTCTTCATTAATCCAAAGTCATTATTGTCTTGGTCGTTTAGAAAGACAGCTCCATGCCATTCAGTTGAAAAGGGCACAGAGTTAAGATGAGGTTTGGAGCTGAATTTAATTAAAGCCATGTTTAGTGTTAGGTATTGAATTGAGGCCAGGGTTAGGGTTAAGGCCGGTTTTAGTGTCATGTTCTGAATTGAATTAAAACCCCAAAATAAATTTGTCTTTCTTTGCAATTTTGAGATGATCGGATCAACTTCTGATAAGTTTAATTAAATTAAGTTACAAATGCAATTTCCACAATGAGTGACTGATAAAAATGTAGAAAAGTAAAGAAGGCAACTTTTTGTGTTAACTATTTACTAGAGACGCCACAGATTAATTTTAGACCAATTTTAAAAAGTTGGAATTGACACACAGAAACTAGTTCAAAACATGCAGATCACAAATAGTTAAAAAAACATAACGTATACATAACTAAAGTATACATATTAATACATTTCAAATTGCTAAGTTACTTGGAACTGTGTATAACATGATGTTAAACTAGTTATGTGACCATCAGTATAAATGGCAATATGTAGTATATATTTTATGAATAGCCCCCCCACCCTCCAGTATGTATAAAGCAGAGGCCTGTTATGATTACTCTATTATCCCATCACTGTTTAAAAACATCTGTGGACCCATAATAAATGATCGTCCTGATGGACATTATATGCACATAGGGGTCATTCTTTGCTGCTCTAGCCCAGTGTAAGGGTAGGTTCTGGGACTTGTCCTGCACCGGCCACTAGGGAGCAACGCAGAAGCAGTCCCAATTAAGACGGATTAAATACACCTGTGGGACGCTCTACTTAAGAGCAGTGCTCCAGACCAGTGTTGCTCAGTCTTTGTTTGACTTAGCTGATAACCTAGTCTCTCATGGTGAAAAGAGAAAAGAGAACTGAAAAGAGAAAAGAAAAGAAAAGAAAAGAAAAGAAAAGAAAGATTCCTTGGTTAAAAGCACATCCCTCCTTGTTGGCCGTATCCCTAGTCTTTTGTTTAGGGGAGACTCATTTTGATTTAGTTGTTTGTTGCCACGTGCTCGCCAGATCTCCGGCAATCCTTTGTTTTCCTGGTCGCCATATTTGTCCCCCCGTGCCTTTTTAGTTTCCACCCGTTTTTGTTTTTCCACATAATCTGCTGTGGCGTAGCGTTAACGCACAGCAGTTACCACATAACACACAGTAAACATAACACACAGCTAACAACCATTCTAATAAACCATGTTTAGATTTAAAGAAACTTAGTTTAAATAGTTAGACAACCTTTAGTTTTTTTTTCTGTGTCAGTCAGTAAAGAATTTACACACTGTGAAGTCTATAAACATGAGAATGTTGATTTGAAAATTACATAGTAATATTGTGTAACATAAAAATACAAGTAAAAATCGCAAGCTGAGTACATAAATATTTTGACAAAAATACACAGAAGAATTCCATTACAAATACAGCATAATAAGTCCTTATTTGTAAAAGGAACATGGTGTATTTCCGGTAAAAATCCGGTGTACACCTAATAGTTTCAAAAATATCTGGGGCTCACCAAACAGCATCAGATATGCTGAAGGGTCAAATTATTGGCATCAAGCAGAGGAAACATCTAAGGAGACTGCTGAAACTACTAAAATCAGGTTAAGAACTGTCCACAGTGGGGAAACAACATCCTCCAGGAAGGAATGTGAACATTTGATGGAAGAAAGACACCAGTAGAACACTAGGGATATTTAATAGGGAAAGGAAGAGCTTTTCCCACATGAACAATGCGAATGGAACACAAGGGATTGGGTCAAAACAGCTGTGTAGCCTTAAGAAAACCAATCGTCAGTGAGGCTAACGGCAAAAACTGCTTCAGTTTGCCAGAAAGCATAAAGATATTTTAGGAGCAACGCAAAAAGAACTATAGACTCTGGAGCAATGGAAGATGGTCATGTGGTCTGGTGGGTCCAGACTTACCCTGTTCCAGAGCGATGGAGGAAATTTTATTTTATTTTGTCTTTTTTTCTAATTGAAGAAGAATTTCACTGTACAGTTCAACTGCTTGTCTGTGTGCACATGGCCATAAACTCTTAAATCTCGAATCTCATGGTTCAAGATCTTAGCTTTCTCTTGTTCACTGGCAAAGTTTCTTCCTCCAGGCTGCAACCATTTAAGTAAAGCGATGTCAAGCATTTCTCTTCTGTGGTCCTTTACTACCAGCATGCTAACACAGATTAGCCAGGTTTCCCTGGCGACTCCATGCTCCGGAACTCCAATTCCCAGGGGATTACACTCGATGACAATACTCCAACATGTTCCTAAGCAGGAGCTCTGATTTGTTCTAAGTCACCAGAGTTTTGACGGCTAAACTAGACAGAGAAACCAGAAACAATCCTAGGTACCCGTCTTTGTCTCAGCGAGTATTGTGAGTCTGGATAGCCAGAGTTGTAATCATTGTTTTATTGGTTTGAGCTCAATACCCCATGTATTCAGTGCAAGGCTGAGGGAAGTCTTGGGAATAGGACCCATCCTCGGTCATGGCGTGTTTATCACCGGTAGTGAATCACTTGCGCAATCATCAGGTTTTCCAGATACACTTCCATTTCATAGCGAACACTGACCATTCCTGGAGGGGATGGCTGATTCCCACGTGTGGAATGGCTGAATGTTCACTACATGAAAAACACCTGTGTCCTCGCCAGTGTCCACTCTTGTCAGTCTGTAATTAACATCAGAAAGCTTCTGTGAGACGCGGAAAGGACCAGCATATACTGGTGCTAATTTAGCAGTAAAATTAGCAAGCGCATCAGACCTTGGGTGCATCTTAATCTTGACCAGGTCATCCACCTGATAGGACACTTCACGGCGCCCCTGGTCATAATAATGTTTCCGCTGCACATGACTGGCTTCAAGAGCTGCATGGGCATAGTCATTCGCCTCCCTGATTGAGGTCCTTAAGCTTTCTGGGTAGGGAATATCAGGCTCATCCAAGCCTTCATGTGAAGGTTGAGTGATTAGGTCCAAGGGGGTGTCCAGCTCACAACCGTATAACATCATCGCTGGACTGTGGACCGTGCTATCATGGGGGGCTGTACGCAGCATGAAGCAGATTTGGGGAATATACCTGTCCCAAGATGTGCTTGTGTCACCCACATAAGAGCGCATTGCTGTCTTCATCATCCTTTGACACGCTCTGTGGCGTTCGTTTGTGGGTGACATGCTGTGGTCAGTCTGTGCTCGGTCCCGAGAGTGGACACCACATGTTTGAAGAAGTGAATAGGGATCCCCTGTCAGAAATTAAGTAGGTCGGAGTGCCATGATGTGCAAACACCTCACTCGTGAATTTATTGGCTGCAGTCTGAGCCGTGGCTCGCTTAACAGCACACACTTCCACCCATTTATAGAAATAATCAACAAAAACAATAATGTATGGGCTGCTGCGGGGTGAGCATAGAAGTGGACCTACGAAGTCAACCCCAGCATACTCCCATGGCTTACTGGAACAAATGGGAACCAGAAGGCCAGCTGGTCTCCTTTGACTGGGTTTCGAGAGGGTGGGCAGAATGACAAAGCAATGATAGAAACGCTTGCCCATAAAGCTGATTGTCAGCCATACTATGCCAACCGAACTACAGAAAGTACCATCTGCAAGCTGAATGGGTGGGGTTACCCAGTGCTTTTCTTTTGACTGGTGCACAAGGTCTGCTCCTACCGCTGATAGTGAAGCGCTGGTGTCAAGTGTAGCATCTAGTACATGAGCACTAGAACTAGGTCAACCTTTAGGATCCAGGACACTGTAGAAGAACTATCCTCCACATGTCCTAAAACAGGTGGGTCAAGCGATGGACCAGCATTTGAGTGAGGCGTATTTAATCCGTGGAGGGAGGATTGCTATGTTTCTGCTCAGGGGGTAGGCACCTCAGTTTGCTAAATTCACTGAGCATAGGAGCTACAAAAGGTTGGAAGAGGCTCATTCACTGACTGAAACCGATCCAGTATTCCCCTTTAGGATGTGTTCCTGAAGGTCAGCCGGTACGAAAAACTTTCTTGAATAAATCACAGAATTGGTCCCAGGACAGCAGATTATTTTTAAGTACAGGGAACCATTTTCTGGGTCCTTTAGCAAGGAATCTAGGAAGTTCAAGCAGCAGCTGATCATCAGACAAAGCAAGAGAAGTCTTATAGATATTTACCAGCTGTTGCCATTTTTCAGGCTGAACATGAGCATCCAGATGAACACAGGTGGTTCAAGCTTTGTTTAGTGAAGCACTGTTGTAAGGGAGCTCTTCCAGTGTGGCTTAATTCTAGTGAATACTGGGAAAGGATGGAGTCAGAGATATGCTGTGCATTACATTTAGGTGCCAACGTCAGTTGTGTAGAGTATAGCGCAGTTTGGGGTGGAAGTGGCTACTGGAGACTTAGATTCCGAAGAATTAGCACAAGGAGCACCTGCTGAGCTAACTTCCTGTTGCCAACGACTGAGGGGAGTGTTCTGAATGTACAAGGATTTTTCTAGACAGTCTTGTAACATAACTATTTCAGCTTGTAACTGTTTTACTTGTGTCTGAAGATCTAGTTTAGTTTGCTTTGGCATCTTATGCCTGATCTCATTATCACAGTGAATAGGCAAACCAGCTAAGCTAACATTTGGGTCTGAGTAGGTTGCCATTTTGAGTGAAACACAAAAGTTATAATTAACTACCATTCAGGTCAGTAATGAAAATTAACTTGATGTGTAAAGCCCCAAACCAGTGGGCATATAAGTGCAAATTACCAGAGTAGTAGATAGTAAACACAACAGTAACAACAATGATATCAGTAAAGTAATGGGGGGGAAACAATTATATAACAACAATAATAATAATAATAATAATAATATTAGGAATCCGATACCCAAAACAGCAAGGGCTGAAAACGGTCAGGCTCTCAGTCTACTTGTCTGTCTCTCATGCTTTTTTTTCCAGCTCTTAGGCGACAACACTCGCTGATGCGCTGCACAAAGTTTGCACAAAGTTCAGCTGAACACACACTGCAGAGAGCAGTCCAACGCGAGGTAGAAAAAAAAAACACAAAAAATGAGCTCAACTAACCGTCCGTCAGCTCCAAGTTGGTGTAGTTCCAGCGAAATTCTGATTAAGCCATTGAAAACCTCGGCAGAGAGCATTTGGGTAGCGCCGCCCTCACTCTACACAGCATAAAAACTCGACTGTAGATCCAAAAAGCAATGCAAACGTGTGGTACTGACCGGCGAGACTCGGTCCACAGGGAGAAAACAATGTTTGGGCGCCAGTTGTAACGCTATGAAGCCAGAGAGGGTAGAATTTCCAGCTCCAGCCCGGATAGTGAGCTTCAGAGGCAGGTGAAGCACGAAGCACAATGGAGCAGACACTCGTATACACACTGGCGGTATTCTGGTACTTGCTTGTTTATTCGCTCCATAACATCTCCATAAGATTAAACAAAGAAACACAGGTACACTATGACCAATAAATAAATTTTATTTGCATTTTTCTGTTTTTAGAGGCTGGGAGTTTTCAGTTTTTCAGAGACCCAACCAGCTTTTCCATATGCAAACAATGTGGTTAGGATAATAAGATTTCCTACTGAGCTGATGCACCTCTTGAATAGAGGATTTGTCATGAGTGACAAAAGAGAGCTATCCCTTTATTACGCTACAGTGCTTTGGTGAGGTCATATTCTGCCCTGAAGAACATATATTGCTGCACAGTTTACTGTTATCCTCTTAATAAACGAGTTAAAGAGGCCTCTCTATAAGCTACCCTATATTTGTCTCCGCTTTCAATGCCT
Source organism: Prochilodus magdalenae (assembly GCA_024036415.1). NCBI lineage: Eukaryota > Metazoa > Chordata > Actinopteri > Characiformes > Prochilodontidae > Prochilodus > Prochilodus magdalenae. The sequence continues at coordinate 2,696 of JAMWET010007616.1, read as the reverse complement.
CTTCTCAGCCTTGGCCATGATGTTTATACTGGGAATACAGAGCTATCTTCTTCTTATACATATGTTAAGTCATACTGTATCAACTTTCAGGCTAAGGTTCTTTGTGTTTGAATAAATCTGTTTCCAGAATATTACTCAGTTACCATTCTAGATCTTTCCTTGTGTGAAAAAGAGAAGAGAGGATGTCTACAGTTGATGAGGTGATGTACAGTTCTTATCAATGAAGAAAAACAATGTTTGGTGCCACTGGGCTCTGATTGTTAGCTTCCCAGCTAACGTTAGTGTAACCCACCCTTAAAGTTTTATTATTATTTCTTTAAAGAAGTTTTTATAAATTTATTTTCTTTTGCACAGGACTTTTAATTTGTTTTTCAGACACATGTTGTGGTTAGGATCTCTCTCTCCATTTACTGCCCTTTGCTTCAGCGCCCCCTCTAGGTTGGTTCATTGTGCAGTTTTTATTTTCGTTTGGAGAGTAGAACAGTCTTGTGGCTGCGCATAGAGACTTGCATCCACTGTGAATCATCTATTCACTGCTTACTTCTGATAAAGCCTCCAGAATGTGTCTGAACTGACTGTTCTTCATATTATGTGAGAAAATTTAAATTGTCCTGTGAATCTTTTGTTTTATTCGACATTTAAGTGCTGAGAATTGTACCAGTCACGTTGTGCTCTATGCTAGCTATGGGGGAATTAGCCAGGTATTTAGCTGCCTGTACCAAGTTTCCATTCGGGTAAAACAAAGTAAAAAAAACCAAAAAATTTGTTAATAGTGTTTATGCTGTTTATTCATATTGTAAGCTTGATTCATGAGGTTAGACAACCGTTTACTGCAACTTAACAGTCGTTGGCTTTGTTGGTTCATTGTGCAGTTTAACAGTAGAACAGTCTCGTGGCTGCTTTTAGAGACTTGCATCCACTGTGAATCATATATTCACCGTTTACTTCTGATAAAGCCTCCAGAATGTGTCTGTACTGACTGTTCTTCATATTAGTGAGGCTGCTGAAAGAGCAAGCGAGTCCACAGCAGCAGCTTGTGTCCAGTGCCAATATATTTGTGTTTTAGTTGCCAGGCTTGTCAATCAGACAAGCTATCTAGGCTAGTTAGTGAGTTAAGGCGGCGATAGCAAGCTAAAACTTTTTTAGATTTTAGAGCTAAATCTAGCTCTCTTCACTTTAGCAGCAGATAAAAAGCCTGACTGTCTGGAACTGAGCTCCACAGTTTTATTTATATATAAACATATATTTATGTTTCCTGTATTTTACAGACAGTATTTTGCAGAAGGTCAGCATCTGCAGATCTAAGATTATGAGCTGGAACACAAACAGAGAGAGGTTCTGTGATGTAAGTAGGTACTAGATTATTTAAAGCCTTATAGTCCAGCAGCAGAATTTTAAAGTCTGTTCTAATAGCTGCAGAGGTAGCCAGTGCAGCTCTTTTCCAAACAGGAGGGATATGAGCTCTTTTTAGTGTTAGTTATCAATCATCAATCTGAGACAAAAAGGCTGAACTTTAGCGATACAGTATTTCTTAAAATGATAAAAATCTACTTTAGTGACTGAGTTGACATGCAGGATAAAACAGAATACACCCAGGTCCCGTCCTTTGTAAGAACCGAGTTTGTCATAAAGCATTGTTCTCTGAGTTTTAGTACCAAGAATCAGTATTTCAGTTTTTTCTTTATTTAGTTGTAGAAAATTCTATGCCTTTTTTGAGAAATATGTGACACACAGTTAAGTCGTTCTACCGAGTCTAGAAATGGAGGTGTATAACTGTGTGCCATCAGAATAGCGATGAAAGTTAACATCATGTTTCCTGATGACATCACCCAGAGGGAACATGTAGAAAGAGAACAGCAGAGGCCTCAAAACGCCCCCCTGTGGTACTCCACAAGAAATGCTTAATAGTTTTGTATTTGTCTAATTTAATACAGTTTTGCTCTTCCTGTCACTACAGTGCAAAATTAAAGAAGCAAACTTCAGACACTACAGACTGAGTTTAAGACAAAGAAGAAAGAGGTTTTCAATTTGAATTATTGGTAAAACAGCAGACACCTTTTAAAGGCACACACCATTAAAACAATAGCACCTGGCTAAGATTACTCCTGAGTTAACAGCACTTAAATCAAGCTTATAAGAACAAGACTAAACACTAATAGAGAGTGATCGGTTTAAGAACGATAACTAAAACAACATCTCCATAAGACTAAAACAAAGAAACAAAAAGCAGATACACTATGACCAATAAGCAAGTCTGCTTACCGACCAACAAATACAAACTGAGAGTAAATTACACAGATCCCTGTACACATTCTGAAACGACTCAAACTCAGAAAAACTAAAATACTACTCACAGGTCCAAAGCTGTATTAGATTTTTCATCGTTAATAATCGTTTGTAGGAAAGATGACATTCCTATTAGCAGACACCAGGTTTGAAAAATGCCTTCTTGTATTTCCAGGTTTGAAATTGTGATCTGTTTCTTTTTAAGAAGAATTTATTTGCATTTTGTTAGAGGCTGGGAGCTTTCGGTTCGCCAGGAAGCCAACCAGCTTTTCCATAAGCAAAAAATGTGGTTTGTAAAATGCGTAGATGTCCTGCTGAGCTGATGCACCTTTTGAACAGAGGATTTGTGATGAGTGACAAATAAGAGCTATACCTTTATTACATTACAGTGCTCTCTTATGGAGAGGTCA